>RJWH01000443.1:447338-575640 GCA_004363575.1 Solenodon paradoxus
GGAGAGAGAATTCATTTGTCAGTCTTAGTTAAAAGGATACTACTTCTTCTTGGCAATTAAAATGTTAATGCCTTCCAGTTAAAGAAGCTTTATTACTGACAGCAGTATGGTACGTATCACGGTACTAGTGGCTTATCCTGGGTCCTTATACAGTTAACTCAACCACCTTTGTGCCTATTTAGGCCAGAAACATGTTTCAATTATCATTTAAAAAAATAAAGCAGACAATCTGATTAGCATCAAATGTAATCTTTAAGTCCTTACACATTCACTAGTTAGTTTCTTTGGTACGTTTAGAACTAAGTGATGAATAATTCAGCACTACTATGAGGCCCTAACAATCTTTTGCAAGAAGTTTATCTCAGTCAACTTTGCCTCAGAATTGTATGCAATCTTCAATTTATTTTATAATAATACACGAACATTCTTAAACATTAAAATTGTACAGACAGGTTCATATATCTAATATGAAAAAGGAGCAGCTTTGTCATGCTCAACTCTCTTAGCCTTAGTCCAAATGCACAAATGACTCCCAGCTTTAATTCCTTCTGGTGGTTACTCTGCATAAGAATATTACTATTTCTTGATTTACAATCTTTAAAAATAACCTGTCGATTTCCTATTAAGACAGATGAAGTTTTTCTATTTTCCTGTGGTCTTTAAATTCTAACATACAGGGAGGTAATGTTTTTAATTTATAATCTCACCCCCAACTTCAACAATAGGGTTTCTAACAAGTAAAATATATTTATATTGGTTGAATATCAAATGATTCTGCCATCTTTTAAAAGCTTATTCCCCCTTCTCTCTTCCTGCTTGGCTGCCTGTCTGCTCACCTTAATTCCTGCCTGTACCTTTCCTTTAAAAATGAATTGTTTTTTTAAATGTAATGTTTTAATGCTATGTATGCTTGCTAGAAACAAGTTCATTTAAAATGTTTTTTAAAAGTGGAATAGCAGTATACTGAAATCAGTTTACACTTGGCTTTGTGTAAGGAAGAAAATAAAAGAAGGGCTCTCTTACTCATTTTCTGAAAATAATGGAAAGTTATCCTCTAACTGGAAATGTAAAAAAGGAGAGCTAGTACTCTCAACAGCATAAAGTCATATAGAGATCTTTATTCTTCTTGCTCTTTTATAGGAGGGAAACATGTTCAGAAAAAGCGAATCAAAAAACCAAGGAAATTAAATTCTCTCTCCTACTGGTTTCAAAGTCTTTCTGGATAGAATAAAGTCACTAAAACAGAGACCAAAAAAAGTCTACAAAATGACTATACTGAAGTATCTGGAACCCTAGAATGATACTCATCACATAGAAAAAGTTTTACCTGAAATTAGAGAAGTATAAAATAGGAACTATAATGAAAATTGTACAAAATGAGAACCAATGAACTATAAATGAAAATATATATAGAATTCTGGCATTTCTGCAATAAACTGTATGTAGAAAAAGAATGGAGAGACATGAGAAGTGGTCATAGAGGAGCGGCAGGATTAGAGATGAGGGTTTTCCTTTTCCTCTAATATTCTAAATTTTCTAGAATGGTTATTTTTAAATCACAATGCAAAGACTTATTTTTAAACATTAGAGAAGAGTGCATCAAGAAAGCAAGCTCTAAACCAGATTTAGGTTCATATAATATAGTTTAGAATAGGTAAAGGTATCTTTAAATGTTCAAAGGAACTTTTATTAACATAATGCATTGATTTTTTTTTTAATTTTTCTTTTAAAAATTATCAGACCGCTCTAAAGTGAATACCCAGGAGAGAAGGATAACTGGGTTATATGGTAAATAATCTTTAACTCTGTTTTAAAAAAAAAAAAAAAACCTGCATAATTATTTTCTAGAAAGACTATGCAATTTTATGTCTCAACAACAATGCAAGAAGAACTGCCATTACTCTGCATCTTTGCTTGCAGCTGATTTTTTTTTTTTCCCCAGTCATATGAATAGCTATCTCATTAAGTTGCATTACCCTAAAGACTAATAATGGCGAACATCTTTTCAAGAGTTTTTTTGCCACCTTCATCCTTCGTTGAATTTTCTATTTAAGTCCTTTCCCCATCATTTGTTTACTGGATTGCTTATTTGCTAATTGTTCAGGTTTTTTTCTGGGTTTTTTTGACGGGGTGTGTGCAAAGGGAAACAGGCAGTTTTAAGAATTTTGTATATATTCCAGATAGAAGTTCTTTGACAGGTATTTTATTTGCAAATATTTTCTCTCAAATACTCTGCCATTTCATTCTCTTACAGTGTCTGCCAAAGTGAAAATTTTAAACTGGTGAAATTTATCAATTTTTTCTTTTATAGTTCATACACTGTATCACTTTTAACTTTTTTACAGTTTTTATATACAATGTTTATATCATTGCTAAGAACTGTCTCACTTTAGACTTTTCTTCCTTGCTTTCTTTTGTAAGTTTATAGCTTCACATTTAGATTCACTGAGGTCATCTTTTACATAAATCATGAGGTTTAGGTCAAGATTTATTTTTCTGCATAGGGATGCCAATTGTTCCAACACAGTTTGCTCTTTTCCATTGATTTTCTTTTCTCAAAGATCAGATGGCCATATTTGTGTGGGTTTATTTTAATATTTTCTATTTTCTTCTACTGATTTACATGTTTCTACCTCACAATACCACAAAACCAATGTTTGTAAACAGTACACAAATACTAATTCGTAAAAGTGGGAAATGCGATTCTTACAATGTTTTTGCTTTTCAAATATGCTTTAACTATTTTAGCTCCTTTCTCCTACCATACAAGTTAGAACCAAAAAATCTACCAAAAAATCCTGCTGGTATTTTGCTAGGTATTATGTTAAATCGCTTTAAGCAAACATGACCGACATTACTCTTCCAAAACCTGAATACAGTATCTATTAATTTACTTACGTCTATGATTTCTTTTATCAGTGTTTTTTTTTAACTGTCAGCACATTACTTCTATACAAGCTTTGTTATATTTATTACCTAAGTATTTTGTTGAGAGGTGCTATTATAAATGTCATTGTTTAATACTTTATTTCTAATTGTTCACCGTATAAATTATTCACTTTCATGTGTTGATCTTATTTCCTGTGATCCTGAGAAAGAAAAGTGCTAACTGCAAGAGTTTTTTTAAAAACAGACTTCATATACTTTTCTACATAAGCAATGTTATCATCTGTGATTATAAACCATTTTATTTCTTGCTTTTGAAACTATATGATTTCTATTTCTTTTTCTTGCTTTATTACAAGTGGCTTAGATTTACTATATTATGCTCAATAGAACTGGTGAGGGGGGATATTCCTGACTTTTTACCTATTACGGGAGGAAGCATTCATTCTTTCACCTGAACGTGATACTGCTGTAGTGTCTTTGTAGAAGACACTAAGTTAAGAAAGTTCCTTTTTATTTATACTTTGCTGGATGTTTTCATCCATATGAATTGCTGTATTTTTTCAAATGCTTTTTCAGCATCTATTAACATAACCGATCATGTTTTGCTTTTTTGGGGTTTTTGTTTTTTTTTTTAAACTTTTTTGTAAAAAGACTAAGGATTTGCAACTACAGCACTTTTAACATTTTGAACTAGAAAATTCTTGTCATCAGATGAGCTGTCCTGAGCAATAATGTTTAACATACTTCCTATGTCTAATAGATGCTAGAAACAACTTCTGTAACTGTGACATTAAAAAATGTCTCCACTGTTAAATATCTTTTAATGTAGCACAATGACCCCCAATTAAAAAAAAAAAAAAAAGCACCACTACTTCTGGTGCACCCTGGTGGTGTAGTGGTTGGGTGCAATCCACATACATCCCAAGATTCTGGGTCTGGCAAGAAGAGTTAAGATGAACAACTAAATAAAACGCTTCTCCATTCTACCTTAATTCCTGTCTTTACCCTTCCTTAAAAAAAAAAAAAAAAAAAAAAAGGCCCCACTAATTTAGACATTCAAGATAATGGGTTGTATTGACTGATTTTCTACCACTCAATCAGGAAAAAATTCTAGTTGGTCATGGTTATTACATTTTTTAAGTAGTATTTTTAAAGAAGTATTTTATAATTTACTACTATTTTGTTAAGAATTTCTGCATGTATGTAGCATGAAATACAAAACTTTTTGAAATATAAACTTTTTATACTTTTTGTTGTATTATCTATGTAGCTTGGGGTTTAGGGTACTGCTGCTCTCATTTAATATAAATTAGAAGTGTTCCTTCCTCTTCTATATTCTGGAAGAGACTGTATAAGGTTAGTATTACTATTCAAATGTTTTGATAAAATTTACCAGTAAAACCATTTGAGCCTGGAGAATTCTTTTTGGGAGATTTTAAAACACAAATACAATTCCTTTAGTAATTACAGGGATATTCAGATTATTTCATCTTGTGTAAGCTATGACAGTTTGTGTTTAAAGAATTATTCCATTTTATCTATGCTGTTGAATTTGTATGCTTAGAGATGTTAGTAATATTCCCTTATTCTTCTAATGCATGCAAGTTCAGTAGTAACAGTACCATCTAATATCCTTTTAAAGTAAAAAGTATTTTTGTTTTTGAAATGTATACAACGTGGAAAGTGGAAGAAAAATCTTATACTCTCTTTCTAGTAAAAATGAAGATCAGAGGCTGACAATAATATGGCTTACTTGAAACTCTCTAAGCTAAAAATGCCAGCTGTTTAGTCAAGTGTTCATCATTTCAGAAAAGAAGAAAGATAGGACACATTAAACACGATGGCTGAAAATATAAAATGAGTTTGCATAACACCGTACACATTAATCTCACAAAGGAGGTAATCTTAGAGAAACTGAAGACAACAACACGGAGGTGGAGAGAAACAAGACTGAGGAACAAGAAGGAAAATCTGCAAAAAGTATATACCATAATCAATAAAAATTAATGATATCCCTAAAGATAAGGGAGAAAAAGGAACAGAAAATTTTTAAAGGAAGTAATAATACAGAACTTACCAAATCTGTCACAAATAACCATGGAAGTTCAACAGGCTGATAGAATACCCAAGTTCCTAAATGCAAAAAGACCTTATTCTGAAACTCATCATTGCAAAACTAGCAAAAATCACTGATGGAGAAAAACAACCAACAGCGTCAAGAGAAGAGAGAAACAAATGGTACACCCATCAGGTTATCATCAGACTTCTAAGCAGAAACACTATAAGCCAGGAGCAAATGAAATTATATATTCAAAATACTAAAAGACAAAAAAAATTACCAGTCAAGAATATTATACCCTCCAAAATTATTCAAATACAATACAAAGGATAAAGGTCTCAACAATGAACAAAAGAAATGGAATTTTCCACCACTATCCTTAACCTGCCTTTAAAGAAATGTTGAAAAGAGTTCTACACAACAGGAAAACTGAAAACAAAGAACCACCAAACTCTGGGAATGTTGATAATAGTAAAATAGAATAAAAAGCAAAGAGGATCAACAGGAGAGAGCCAAAACAAAACAAACAAGCAAAAACAACTAAAGGAGGCGGAAACAAAAAGATGGAATCCATACAAACTTGTACAATATGATAAGGCATCAGCTCTGAAACTACGTATTGTAGAGTGGTGAAGTTAGAGACAAATCACAAGGTATCCAGAATATACAATCCAAAAGAAGAACATAGCTGGGAAGAGGAAATCAGTATCAAAAAACCATTAAAAAAAAAAAAAAAAAGGGAAATGAAAACATGTGGGCAATTAAACAGCAGAGACAGAAAACAAAAGCCAAAATGACAGGAATAAAACCCTATGTATTAATAATCACCCTTAATGAGATTTGACTGAATATACCAAAAAGACATGGTGGTTGAATTGATTAAAAAAACAAAAACCCAGAACCCACCCATAGCATGCCTATCAATAACCCTGATCATATTCAAATACAAACGTAGGTTGAAAATGATGCACTATGTATCAAATAGAAAAGTAACAGGGATGAAAGGAAATCAGGAACTACAATATTAATATTAAACAAGACATACCTATATACAGCAACACAAGACAAAGATGACTTACATGATGGTCAAGGGGGTTAACCCATCAAGAAGAGATAACTGTCATTAACAAATATACACCCAATGCTGGACCACCTAAGTATAAAAAACAAATAGATTTTTTTTTTAAAGGAAAGGCGCAAGCAAGAATGCTGAGTAGGTAGGCATGCAGAAAGAAAGAGGAAAGAAATTTTTTATTTTGTTTGTATTGAGTTGTTCACACTAGTTGGTTCTCCCCAAACACAGGACTAAGACCTAAGGGTACATGGTCTGCACTCCTTAGAGGCAAATAGCCAAACCATCAGGGTCCGCCAAATACCAACAGACTTTAAGGGAGATATTGTTAGCAATGCAATCGTAGTAGGAAATGCCAATATCCCACTTACATCAATAGGTAGATCATTCAGAAAATCAATAAAGAAGTTAAGGTCTAAAATGAAGTAATAAATCTTACAGACTAACAGACATATACAGAGTTTTATATCTCAACAAGAAAGACTTCACATTCTTCTCAGGTGCACATGAAACAGTCTCAAGAACAGACCATATCTTGGGAATCTCCATAAACTTATTAGCAAGATTAAATTATAGAAAGCATCTTCTCCAATCACAAGGATGTAAAACTAGAAGCAGGGGGAGAAAAAATTAAAATTGGAACAACAAGGGTGTGGTATTAAGCAACTTGTTTCTGAATAATTCCTGGATCAATGAGAAAATTAAAGAAAAATTAAAGATTATCTGGAATAAATGAAAATAAAGAAACAAACTACCAGACATATGGGATATGGCTGAAAGATTCTAAGACAAAAGTTTATAGCAATATAAGCACACATCAAAAACCAAGAGACATCTCAAATGCAGTATCTAACCACAGGGATGGAACAGAAGCAATGGCCAGGGCCCAGCGCAGTGAGCACCATCAAGGGCTATCTTTAATGCAGGGAAGGGCGCAGAAGGAAGCTCCTTTTGGACTCCGTGAACAGACTGGGCCTAGAGAACTCAACTGCTGTTTTTGCCCCACATAAAGGATAGCCCTAGTGGCACAGTGACTGGGTCAAGCACCTCCAAAAACAAATAAATAAATAAATAAAGTCGCATATTCCTGGTTTCAAGTTCTGAGTGTGTATGGGGAGTGGGGCAGGGGTGGACACAACTAGTGTGAACTACATAAAATTAAAAGATGCTTCCTCTTCTTTTATCTTCCTGCCTTCATTCCTGCCTGCACCTTTCCTTAAAAAACAAACAAAAATGGAACAAAATTGATACTTATATTGAAACGACAGGCCAGTTTAGTCCCGAAATATGGAGTGAGAAAACAACATGGGACTGTCCAGTTTAAAACAATATGTATGGTCAGCCTACACATGCCTCAACAACGAAGAAGCAAACAATGCACTCAGGAGAGCTGAACACCTTTTTAGAGAAGAGACAAAGAAAGTCTACAGACATATTTCATCATCAAAGAAATGAAAATAAAAACCACAATAATACAGCACCTCACACCTGTGAGAATGGCCTATCGAAAGGACATGAAACAAGTGTTGGAGTGAGTGTGGAGAAAAAGGAACTCTCCTACACTGTTGGTGGGAATGTAAATTAGTGCAAACTCTTTGAAAACAGTATGAAGACTCCTCAAAAAATTAAAAATTAAACTATTATTTGATCTACTATTCCCATTACTAGACATATACCCAAAAATACTTAAAGGAAAAAAAACCCTCATTGCTTAGAAAAATGTTTTTTACAACCCTATGTTTATTGTAGTAAAATTCACAATAACTAAGAAACAACCTAAATGCCCATCAAAAGATGACTGAACAAAGAAGCTGTGGTATCTATACTCAGTGGAATTCCATACTGCTGTTAAAAAAGAGAAAATCCTGCCCATTTCAACAACCTATATGAAACTGAAGGTGACTATGCAAAGCAAAATCAGGAAGAAAATAAAATATAGAATATTTTCATTCATTGTGGAGTATGAATAAACAAAATAAGTGAACAGACAAATCACAACAAAATTCATAGGATGTTAGAGGGGTCAGAGGTCATAGGGAACAAGGGAGTAAAAGTTAATGTAGTGTTGGTGGAGGGCACTGGAACTGGTGGTGGACATGGTATGAAATGCACAAAGACTAAGGTGCGAAATCTATATCCTAAAAATAATGCAATGTAAATTATAAATAAAACAACCTTTAAAAGTTTAACACTTAAGGAAATAATGGCCTTTTCATAATAACAAAAATAAAAATACAATACTCAGAAGAGAACAAAATAAGAAACGTGCAGACCCAGACAAAAAACAATAACCTAATAAAACTTTCTGAAGAATACAGACACCTGAATGGCAATATGTGTCAACTACAATTTTTTCAAATTATCATATTAACTTAGAAATAAAGCATTTACTCGTCTCTGTAAGATATTAAAATTCTCTGTCAAATTCTAAAACTGCAGTTCTGATTAGGGAAGAAATAATGATTATAGATTTAAAAAAAGAATTAAAATTCCATCTTAAGGAAAAATAAGTATGACCATTTTGAAAAATAATGGTTAGAGATTATTTGATAAACTGGGTAATTTCATTATAAAGCTACAAAATTACAGCACAAGAACAGACAAGGTATATCAATGGGAAAAAGAGTTTAGAAAGAAATTCAAGTATATAAACAGATTTTAGCAGGTTTTAACTTTCAGAGGAACAGTGAAATTTCACAAAATACAACAAATTAAGTAGCATTAAGATTTAAAAGGAAATCATTGTAGCCCCTCCCTGTGGTTCTAGTAGCTATGGCACAAACTTTAAAAACCATGTGCCTGTATTCTAGACAAGCAGCCAGTGGAGCAAAATAATTTAAAAAAAATTTTAAATTGCAACACTGGCACACCGTGATGGCTTAGTGGTTAAGCCTGAGTCTTCTGCCAGCACAGTACACATACACTCCAAGAACCCAGGTTTGTGACCCAAGGTGAGGGAAAATAACCAGGATGAACTAAACAAAATTTTAAAATATTCTTCTCCCTCTCTTTCTGCCTGTCTGCCTGCTAGCCTGCTTGATCACCTTAATTCCTGCCAGTACCTTTCCTTGAAAATAAATAAAAGGAAACTATTTTCAAAAGTTGAAGGCTTTTACAGACAAAATTTATATAATAAAAACCATAACAAAAATTTAGGAACTGATTTTAAAAGTATCTGCTTTAATTATAATAAAAATATTATAAAAATAATCTATGAATATATGTATTCATAGATCAAGAGAACAAAATGCCATCATAGAAAAGTAGGTAAAAGATACTACCTGGAAGAAAGAGGTGATAAGCTAATACTAATAATGACATGAAAGCAAGATCAAAACTTGTAATAACCAAAGAAACGTAAACTTGAAAAACATACTATTTTTCACCTATTTAGTTGGTTCTATTTTTTTCAATAATAATTGCATGTGATGCTGAGGAATCAAGATAATTATTCTCATTCAGCACTGGCACTCTGAAGGAATAAAATACTTCAAGTGAAAGCTTTCAAGGAAACATGGATTTGTTGAAAGAATAATCTGAATGTTAAACTATATTAATGGCAGGTATTAAAACAATGAATTACACTGATTTAAAACAATCTGTCAAGAAACCATGAAAAGATTTCTGTAGCCATCTCTAGAAAGGAGTTGGAAGGAATGTGTCTTCACAGACCTTGCCCTATGTTTGTCTTCATTTAGCTTGTCCTGATTTGTATTCTTTATAAACTGTAATGACAAGTATTGTAGTTTCTTAAGTTGTGTGAGTCACTGTAGTGAAAGAATGTAATGGTAAGTAAGTATTGTCCTTTCTTAAGTTGTGTGAGTCACTGTAGTGAAAGAATTATCGAACATAAAAGGGAATCCCTAAATACATAACTAGTTGGTTAGAAGTGTGGGTGGACTGGGGAATCCTAAATTTGTGAGGAGTATGTCTGAGGCAGGGGTAGTCTTTGGGAGATTGTGTCTTTAAGCTGTATGGTCTATAACTTTAACTAGTGTCGGTATTGAACTACACTATACCAGTAACCCATTATTAGTATTTTTTTTAATGGGGAGAGGGAGTATATGCAAACACATATGCCTAGAAAGGAATGAAAGCAGATTTTAATTTGTCAACAGTGATTTTCTTTAACTGCTAGAATTATGAGCAGTCTTTATATACTTTCCCATGCAACTACTGCAGAACTAAAATACTTAAACCACCCATATTCAAATACCTAACAAGGATAATTTTATTGGGAAACTTACCTTTCTGAGCTTTAGCTGTTATTTCAAAATATTTGACAGTAAGATCCTGAATAGACAGTACAGCCATGTGAGCTTTCCGCTGCCAATCAGCATCTTCTTTCTGCAGACTTTCAATTCTTCGGGGACCCAGATAATCATTTTCCATGGAAATCTTTAGAGAGAAAAAAGAAAATTTCTTTTATTCATTCCTTAAACATTTAATTAAGTTTATATATCAAGCATTGTACTTGGTGCTAAAACAAATACTTGTTTTTCCCCTTCTTTACAAGAAAAGTTATTAATTTACAAAGCAAACAAATTAATAATAGTGTTGAAAATATTTGAATTTCTTCACCTTTCTCCTCTACTTTCTTCTTTTTCACCCTTCCTCCTCCATAAATACAAACAAAGGACATACAGAAAAATGTTAACATTATTTTTGGATGCTGAAATGAGGAAATTATTTCCTCCTTTATGATAATTATATTTGCAGGTTAAGAATTAGTTGTGCCAGAATTAGTTATTTATTTAGACGAAATAACTGAAAACAATGATTTTAAGATCTATATACCTACTAAAAATCTATCTATTGTCTAGCAAATCTACTAAAGGAATCTATATGAAGTCCAGAAAAAAATTAGTTCTGTATTATTTACATAAGTTACAACTAAAAAGGAAAAAGCAAAGTTGAAAATCAAAGTAAGCAAAATTTACAGAAGTGATTAATATTAATATAAAAGTACTACAGAGGTATGTTTAACATGGAAGGAACATGCAATCCAGCAGGAATAGCAATGAACTCTTTGTACACCCCATCTTGCTTTATTATGTACTGAGACAAGACTTAAAAAATTAGATGAGAAGCTAACAACAACATGAAGATCACTGAACTTAGCAACAGTTCTGGAGTACAGGCAAAATCCCCTTGCCTATTAACTATTATCACATCTTTAGACTTCAGTTCAATGACTGGCTCATGGAAGTCTTCCCTATCATTGGTATAACATAATGCCCTTCATAGCACTTACCACAATAATACTTTGTATTATTTTGGGAATTTATAAATATTAATTGAAACATATTAATGATTAATCTGAAAGTTCCCTAGGAAATCTCTATAGTGTCCCTCTCATAAGTCTAGGGTAAGAAACAGATTCTGGCTCAACTGAGATCTGTTAAGATCTGACCTGCAGTTGTAGGAATTCATTCTGATTTCTCTTCAAATTCTATGCATGATATCCATATCAATTCTACAGTAGTCCAAAAATATTGGTATGTACCCTGTCGTTGCAAGCCAGGAACTGTTTTAAACTAAAACAAAACAACAAAAAACCTTGAAACAGGTACGCCTGGTGGTCCAGTGCATAAGTCTACCATGGCATAACAATGTAATTGGGAGGGAGATGGCCTGGGGAGAGAAATCTGCGATGTGTAAGTGTATCTTGAAATTAGGAGAACTGGTTGTGCTACTTATTAACTGTTATACCTTCAACAAATGCACTTAACATTCAATTCTTCATTTAAAATGCTGGTGTATTATTCGAAATCTGCTCAGAGTCATTAGGTACTAGGGACAGGAAGTTATTCACCTTAATGGAGAACAATGACACCCAAATAAAGAATTAAAATAGAAAATGAAAGAAGTGTCATGACTAAGTATGCCTAAGGTACCGTGGGAAGCACCAGTTGTGCAGGACAGGACCAAAGTCTAGACAGACTTTCTAAGGGGCATGATGATCAGGTGAATTCTTGAACACACAGAATTTTAGCCAAGTGTTGAGGATGGTGAAGAATATCTCTTTAATGAGAATAAAGGTATTTTAAGGCCTTTAAGAAAAATGAAAGGGAAGAGAGAATAGCTATTTTGATTAGATAAGACTTTACTGAGGTTCATCATTAGAAGATTCTGAAGAGAGGAACAGGATTCTGACAGGTACATATGGAGAGCAGGAGGAAAGAGAATCACCCAATTGTAGGAGAGAGGCAAGAACCAGCCTGAGCAAAAGCCTTGAGCACTTAAGTTCAGTATGCAGGTAAGGGACAGGGCAGTCCATCCTGGCTGGAGCTTGGGTAAAACATAAAAGCAATGGGAGATAAGAATAGAAAAAAGCAGGTTGTGACCACAATGAGGTAGGTGGTCTTTAAATATTAGTCTGAGAAGTTCGTACTTAATCTGACAAGCAATGGGAAAACACTGTGGGATTCTTAGCAATAAATAGAAAGTTTAGACTTCTGCTTATATAAAACTTCTTTGTTACAACAAAACAAGTTTTTTGCTTTCCTCTGTTGTGATTACCTGTAATTTGAAAACAAGAGATTAATATCCACAAGTATGGACTAAAAATTTAATAAACTGAATACGGTGGTCAAATGTTAAACGCTTATGCAGCACATTACAGAAGCTCTTTTTTTACATGGTATGATTAAACTTTGTACTGTTTGCTGTAGCTAAGACTTCAAGAAAGGTTACTAAGGTTTTTTTCTCTCTAATTTTTGAAAATCTAACAATGATGTAAATTCTTGTCTATCAGCACTAAGTAAAATCTTCTGCCTGTAGTGCTAGGATTTGGGCTCTGCCAACCACATTTAGGCTTTACCAACAGGAAGGATTGAAGGAGGTTTCAGGGTTGGCAGAGGGAGATTAACTTCTTCCTATATCCATCACTTGACTTTCTAGTCTATTATTCCAGTGAGCATCATCCCAGACTCATTTCCTCACCGCAACATTTGCAGATTCTTCCTGAAACAGTCAGCAGAATTCTATTTGCAGTTTTTCAGTCTCTGCAAAACTACTTGTTGTATGACCCTCACAGACAAACCAGCACCTGCCTCTCGGTGCCTATCCCAGAGATCCGGCTCTCTCCATTGAGCTCAGACACACCACCACTAGATAAACAAGTCTTCTTCCTAAGGTATCTGGTCCACAGGGCCCTCTATACAAGTTTTAATAATTACAATCTCGATTCTCTTTGCAATCCCAATCATAGGAGGAGTGACTATCTGTGCAATTATTAATATCTTACAGTTGCCTTAACTATAAAATTAACAACTTCATATCCAGTTAAGAATTATATTAATTTCTTCTGTTGAAATAACTAGTTTGATTTCCCAATCAGACCCAACAGAAACAACTACAGACTAGACATTTAATAAACAGAACTAGTAGTGTCAAAATTCAAAAAAAAGTAGAAAATTAAGACAAATTTTCACTGCATGGTTAACTACAGAAGTAATAAAACTTACATTACGGCTTTTGAAAAGAAAGGTTTAAAAAAAATCCAATGGTGACTATATGAAGATAACTTGTACTTTACTGTTTTATTATCTTTACCTTCAAGTACAAATGTACACGCTCATTATGCTTTTTTAAATGTTGTTTTCTGACTTGAAACTTAATAGATAATAGACAACTGTTTAAAAACCTGTTTATAGTTTAATGTATATAAGACAGTAAGCTAAAATATTAAGCTATTTTCCAAACTTGGCAAATTTGAAGATGTACAGCGCTGGTCAGCTGGATCCTGCCAAAACACAATGACACCTGTTTTCAATTTCAGAGCTAAAATGAAAACAGTGCCTGCTTTTAACATAGAAAAAAAGTATGTGACAGTTTAGGTAACAAGGATAGTGAGACTAGTTTATAAATGCAATATAAATTCTTGGCACAGACTTATAAAGCACATCACTTGCTTGGATATTAGGTTTTAGATGAGAAACTTAAATGTTATTCCTGTCTATGATAGGGATAGAGAAAAAGAAGAAAACAAAACAAAAACTATAAAACCCTCACTCGGATTCTTAGCTGAGACAAATGCCTAGATAAATCTATGTACATATTGGTGTAGCAGCCATAATGCCAAATCCTCAGGTCCAAGTCACCCAGAAGAGGACTGCTTTTCTAATTTGTCTGTGGGGGAAGGGGTGAGGGTGAATGCCTTTTTCATAAAGACACCTAGGTTGGGCCTAAGGGAAGAAAGGGTGGAGGAAGAAGAGAACATTCAAGATCCAACTAGGAAATAACTGGCAAAATGAGGTGACTGGTTATACTGGGGGTATGGTAGGAAGAGCTGAGAATGCGTTCTAGTTTTGTGCTTATTTACTATTAAAGTATTTACTAAGTATTAAAATTTAGTTGGACAGTGATGACAGTTGATCCAGGAAGTTGACCAATAGCCAACATATTGAGTTTAAAACTCTGGAGAGGATCATCTAGTTTAAATCTCAATGGAAGAGAAAACCTGAGACCCAGAGAGACAACTTTTGAGTTCAATGTGTTCCTTCCTTAATTCTTTCAAGTTTTATCAGACTTGTGGTTTTCAAACTGTAATGTGTATTAGAATCACCTGGAAGAAGACTGCTGCGCCCAATCCTTGGGATGTGTATGGATGGCGTGGGCCAAACACATCTGACCAAAATGCTATTCCATCAGGGCATACCAAATTGTATTTCTAAGAAGGTTCCAGGTGTTACTTGTGCTACTGGTTGGGGGGGAGGGTCACATTTTTGAGAACCAATGTATTAGACGTAAGTCTAGGAGCACTCAAGGGGTATGTCTCAGAAAGACTTCCAGACCTAAAATAATGTGAGGTAGGTAGGAACTGCTAGTGTTAACAGATGAAGCTGAGGTTTGTGAAAAATAATTACTACTTTCCATTTATAAAAAATAGTTTAAAATATATTAAAATCCACGGCCTTTAGAGGAGATAAACACTGCCATCTGAATCAACAGGGATGGAACTAGAGGGTATTATGCTAAGTGAAATTAAGTAAAAGGAAGAAAAATAGATGCCAGATGATCTCTCATAGGTGGAATGTGAATAGACAAAAACTAAGGAAGATACAAAACATAACCAATCATGAAACATTTCCAACACAACTGAGGTTACCAAAAGGGAGTGGGGTGGGAGAGGGTAAATGGTGGTGGAGCCCACAAGACAATGGGGAAGAACACTTGGTAATTTGGTCGAGGGCAAGGTGGGTTGAAATATATCTAAGAAATGGGGAACCTATACATAGGAAATTATTCTACTGTGCAGAATAATTTTTATAATAAAAAAATAAATTAAAAAATAAAAGGTAACTCAGAAAAAACTATATTAAAATAGTTAATATTAAATATAACATCATAAATATATTAAGTGTTGATACCATGTTATTAACTATTGAATATAAAATAAATACATAAATATATTATACATTTAGGATCCCAAGTTAATTTCTCTCCTGCCATACTTTAATGTCTAGATTAATAAAACCACAAGAAATAAAATTATTTTTAAAGAGAATAAATAATAAAAGTCAAACTCAGAATGTTACAACATTCTAGCCACTGACCACCTTTATGCATCTCCTACAAATTCTTAGACTTAAGGCACAGAAAACAATTCACACCCTGTGAATTGTTTACTGTAGTCAACACAAATTTCAATTTCAGTCATACCATTTACTAGTATGCACCAATGGTACTAGGTTGGTGTGATGATTCAGTAATTTATTGTGATGATCAGTGTAAGTACTATGTCTCATCACCATACCTCTCCTGTTTTTATGTATTTCCATTTGGAATAGTCTCAATCCCAATAAATGCCCACTTCCTATAAAATTTCATTTCATTAATAGTGAAGCTCTCAATAATCCCATCCTTCCTTTTCTATATATCTTTTGACATTATTAATAACTATTTTGTGTGCTTCTATACATACTGTTCATTATTCTATTTTTAAGAAAACTATCTTTGAGTTGTAATTTACAACAAAATGTACCTAGCTTCAAGTCTAAGTTTTGATAAATTTTGACAAATTTACATGCTCCTTGTAACTACTACTTTAACCAAGATATGGAGTATATTAATCACCCTTAACAAATTCTTCCTTTCAATCTCCCCTGCCCCACCTCAGGCAACTATTCAGCTTCTGTCATTACAGATTAGCATGATAATTTCTAGAATTTCATGTAAACGGAATCACAGCTTATAATTTGTGACTGGCATCTGTTTGAATAATTTTTGTTAGCTATTTTATTAAGTCTTAATTTATATACAAGCAAGTGAATTCATTTCATGTCCTTAGTTTGATGAGCTTTGATAGTAGTATACAGCCATAAAACCACAAGTACGATCAAGACAGAACATTCCTGTGACCTCCAAAAACAATTCCTGCAGCCCCTTTACTGCCTATTCCTTTTTTATCTGGCTTCTTTGATTTAGCATGACTTTAGTATGTATCTATAGTGTTATGTCTATTGAGAGCTAATTCTTTTGCCTAGCTGAGTATTATTTCTATGGAAAATAGCACATTTTGTTTTTCCATTCACCTATTGATGATTATTTGGGTTGCACCAGTTTGAGGCTACTGTGAATAAAACTGGCATGAATAGAAGTATATGTGTTTTTTTGTGAACAAATATTTTCCTTTTCCTTATAAAAATAACCAGATATCTGAGAGCTGAGTTGTAAAGTGTATGATATGTTAAATTTTTTAAAAAAACTAGTGAACTGTTATCCAGTTATACATCTTTAAAATTCTGCTCACAATGTGTAAAAATTCCGGTTGCTCTCCATCACCATCAGTCCTTGAGAGTGCCAGAATTTTTCATTATAGACACTCTAATGGGGTATGTATCACATTGTGCTTTAATTTGAACTTCCCTGATGTGGCTGGATGCTGCTGAGGATCTTTAGCTATCTTTTTAAATATTTAGCCCATTTTTTAAAAACAATTAGTTTTTGTCTTATTGAGTTGTAAAGTTCCTTTCTGAAATGTGTCACAAGTATTTTCTCTCAATTTGTAATTTCTCTTCCCATTTTCTTAACTGTTCAAAGAGCAAACGTTTAAATTTTGGTGAAGCTCAATTTATAAATTTGGACTGTAATCACAAATACATATTCTTGAATCCCATTATTTTTAGTTTATTGTTCAAGTTTTCTGCATTCTATCTATAAAATTCCTGTCTTTCCTTTGCAAAGATAGCAAAAACTTAGTTTTTTTATAGTAACTTAGTTTTATAGTATGAGTGTTTCTGTTTAGGTCTAAGATAGATTTCAAGTTAATGTTTATGTATTGTGTAAGGACGGGGGCTCAGTTTTTCTGCTGACAGCCAGTGGGTCTTGTGCCATTTATTAAAACAACTATTGTTTCCCCAACTGAATGTCTTGTCATCTTTGAGGAAAACTAATGACCATATAATCACGGTTTTATTTTTCACTTTGCCTCTGTTCCACTGATTTATATGTCTATCCTATACCAGTATCATATGTCTGGGTTTCTCCATCTTTTTAGAAGCTTTGAAATCAGGTAAACTGAGGCCTCCAAATTCTACTTTTTATAAAATTTAAATAAAATCGTTCTAGAACCTTTGCCTTTCATAAATTTTGTAATCAGCTTGTCAGTTTCTACCCCACGAAAGGATCCTACTAAACCTACAGATCAATTAAATAAGACCTGGGATTCTTAACCCTTGGAGCCCACCATGCCACAGTCCAGGACCAGTGCACACCAGGCTTCAGGGTATCACGGCCCCTGTCCCCAGCCCACACTGCCACAGGCTGGAATCAGGGCATGCTAGGACTCAGTTCCAGAGGAACTGAAGGTCATCCACCCCCTTCCCTGCTGTGCCACAACTCAGAACCAGCACAAACCAGGTTTTAAGTACACGAGACCCCCAGAATCAATGCATGTTAGGTCTGAGGACCTACAACCACCCATGCTGCCTCAACCCAGACTCAGAGATCTGAAAACATAACTGGGGCATCAGAGTTGTGGTTGGTTAGTCCCACCCCAACAACTCTGGAATAGGAAAAGGGCCAGTGCCTCAGAGTACAGCAGATCGAACAGGGGTGGCCTCTAAAAATGGTCCCTGACACTATAGGAAGTATAAAAACATAAACAAAGATAACAGATGTCCTAAAGGAAAGGAGAGAGATAAAAAGAGTAGAAAATCTATTTAAAGAAATAATAGAATAAAAGAATTTCCTGCATTTGTTAAAAAAAGTAACCATGACTGGTAAAGAAGCAGAGAGAAAACAAAAATTTATGTACAAAGACCTACTTGTAGATATATCATAGTAAATAACTAGCAAAAACCAATGACAAAGAAAAACTGCAAGGCTGCTAGAAAAAAGGAAAACATAACCTATAAAAGTATACCCATTAGGGCATCATCAGACTTCTCAGCATAAACCCTACAGGTCAGGAGAAAATGGAACAATGTATTAAAAATGTTAAAACAAAAACTACTAGCCAAGAAGACTCCTCCCTGCAAAATTACCATTCAAATATGAGGAAGAAATAAAGTCCTTCAATGACAAGCAAAAGTTAATGATTTTTCTATCACCAAGCTCATTCAACAAAATCTGAAAAAGGCCCTAAAATGGAAAACAAAAACAAAGATTCTGCATACCTTAAGAATACTGAGAAATAGGAAAGCAAAAACAAAAATAAAGATGAGACCAATAAGGCTCAAAAAACACTAGAGAGAAAGAATAACATGAAATTTGTACAAATATATAAATATGAAATGGCAGCACTGCATAAGACTCATAGAGCAGTACAGTTAAGAGACAATTCACAGGACAGGAACAAAATCAAGTCTTTAAGTAATACCTAGCTAGGAAGTAGACAAAACTGACAGAACAGACAATGAAAAACTCCCCCCACCCCCCCACCCCACCCCAAAAGCAAACATAGACAAACAGGAAATGAGGCAACAGACACTGTAAACCAAGGCTCAAATGACTGTTATAAAGTCCTACATTTCAGTCACAACCCAAATGTGAATGGACTGAATTCGCCAGTGGAGACATAGAGGGGCTACATGGATCAAAAAACAGAACACATATGTTATGCCTACAATAAATTCATCAGACCCAAAGATAAACATAGGTTGGAAAACCAGGGTGATAGAAAAATATAAAGCAACACTGATGAAAGGAAAGCAGGAACTTCAATGCTAATATCAGACAAGACAAACTTCTAACTAAAAATGGTATCATGAGGCAAGATGGACATTACTTTATGGTGAAGGGGGTAATCCACCAAGATGAAATAACTATCATAAACATATATGTACTCAATGCAGGACCATCTAAATATATAAAATACCGACGAGAGCCTAAAGGCAGACAATGACAGTAACACAATAGCAGCAGGGGACTTCAGCATTCCACTTACATCAACATATAGATCATTCAGGGAGAAAATCAACAAAGAAATAAGGATTTTAATTGAAACAGAGCAAATGGACCTAACAGAGACACAGAGAGAGACACAGACACAGACACACACACACACACACACGGTGCTCTACACCAACAAGAAAGAGTAAACCTTCTTCTCAAGTGTACACAGTACATTCTCAGGAACAGACCATATCCTGGGGCACAAAAAAAGTCTCAGCAAATTTAGCAATAATAAAGTTACAAGATTTCAACGTGGCAACCTGGTAGAAGTGAGACTCATATCCTACACACCGAGCAATTAGAAAGTCACCTATTTCCAGTAAAACACGCTGAGGAAATGCAGGCAGGTTTCCTGATTAGAGAGGTTAAAGAGCAGCAACTGCAACCATAAAGTGTAGGCAAAAAGTCAGATTTGGGATTCAAGATTCATGTTGCTGAAGAGGGGGTCAACTGCTAGGAAGAACCAGCCCTCCCAGGAAAGATGAAAGCAGCAGAGAGTCAACCCAGTGGGACGAAGACACAGAGCAGTGAAGAAACTCTTAGCACAAGGCAGAAAGATCCAGAGTCCCAGCGGTTTGAACAGGAACCCCAGTGAGAAACTTATATTGGGTGCCACCATAACTGGAAGTAGGAGAATTCCTCTAACCCCACACCTCCAGTCACCATATTTACTCAAAATCACAAGATTTGCCCACTGGAAATCTCGCACTCAGATGTAAAGGAAAGAGTCTTCCAGAGGGAGAAACCATCAACATTATTCACTAGGCCAGCCAGAAGCTGGAGACAAAACTGCAATCTGATCGGTGACAGTGAGCCAATGGCAAGGTGGTCATTACAGTTCGGAGCTTAGGTGCTGGGGGAAGATGCTACATTCAACCACAAATGACAACCACATAGACTAAAATCTTGAGTAGCAACAACGAGTGCATGTAAGAACTCCACCCAGTGGTGATTCAACAAAACTCAAGAGATGCCAATGTTCAAATCAAGAGCCAGGCTTACCTGGTACAAGTGGATAACCAACACAAGGCCATCAATGCAGAGAAAATAAACCCACAAAAACATAAACACAATGCCAAACAGAGCAAAGATACAAAAAAACATATGCAATATGACAGATTCAATCAAAAACTGGGGAAAATATGATTACAACAGATGTATGCAAAATACCTGAGGATGAATTTAGGGAAGCAATGATAAACCCAAGGAAGTCAAGAGAACAACAGAGGAAGAAAAAGAGAACAACAAAAAAAGAGAAGAAATAAAGTAAGATATCAAAGTAGTGAGGAATATGACAGTTGAACTAAAGAACTCAATAGAAGGACTCAAGAATAAAATAGAAGTGTCCAATAGAATCAGTGGGTCAAAAGACAGGGCAGAGGAAGACACTCAAGCAAATCAACAAAGAGATGAAAGAATGCAAAGAAACGAAGACAGTATTAAGAGATATATGGGATAATATCAACAGAAACAATATTTGCATCATAGGGGTCACAGAATGAGGAGAGAGAAAAAGAGTAGAAACTCTATTTGAAGAAATAATAGCTTAGAATTTCCATAACCAGAGGAATGAAGGAAGCTTCCAGATCCAGGAAGCTAAAAGAGTTCCTAATAAAAGAAACTCAAACAGACGTACATCTAGACACATTCACCAAAATGTAAAAATACACGATAAAAAAAATCTCAAAAGCAACAAGAGGAAAAACAATTCACATACAAAGGAGACCCATAAGACTGTCAGGGCATTTCTCAACTAAAATGCTGCAGGCCAGAAGGGAATGAAATGATACCTGTGTAAAGTGCTAAAGTAAGATTTTTAACCTAGGATACTTTACCCTACAAGATTATCATTCAGAACTGAAGGAATGATAAAAATACTTTTCTGATAAGCAAAAGTTAAAGGAATTAATCATCACAAAACCAGATCTACAAAATGCTAAAGAATGCTCTAAAAGTGTAAAGAAATCTCACTTAAAAACAGTAAAACAGCAAATATAAAAAGTGGGGAGGTGGAGAAAAGAATAAAAATGAGTATGGATAGAGTGAGTCTAAGACTAATCTTCCTTCAAAAAAAATAGGAAATAAACAGAAGTCTTAATACTAACCTCAGGGTAACCAAAATGCATTTTCAGGGAAAAAGCAAAGAAAAAAAAAAAAGGAAACAAATCAAAACCTAAATTCACCCAACCCACCTAAGAATAGAAAGAGAAGAGCAAAGGCACTGTCTGGACAACATACAACGAAAGTTACAAAATGACAGTAAGTAGCTACATATCAATAACCACCCACACATTAAAAACTGAATTCACAAAAGGACTCAGAGTGATCAAATGGAACAAAAAGCATAATTCAACCTTCTGCTGCATTCAAGAAACTCACCTTGTTTCAAAAGATTGTAAACAGAGACTCATAATCGATAATGGAAGACAATTCTACAGTCAAATGGCAACCACAAAAAAGTGGGAACAGCTATACTTACGTGGGATAAAACAGATTTCCAACTAAAAAGCACAACAAAAGATAGAGAGGAACATTATATAACAATTAAGAGGTCAATCCAGCAAGAAAACATGACATTTATTAACATGTGTACACCAAATGAGGGAGCATCAAATTTCTCAAGCAAGTATTATTAGAACAGATGACAGACATCCACAACAACACAATAGTAGGAGACAACAACCCACTTACAACAATGAACAGATCAACCAGGAAAATTAACGGGAAAATAGCAGTTTTGGGACCATTTGGAACAGGTATGTCTGACAGACAAATACCGAACACTTCATCCAAAGACTACAGTGTTCACTTTCTTCTCAAGTGCGCCTGGAACATTCTCAAGCACAGATCATATGTTGGGACACAAAACATGTCTTGACAAATTTATAAAGACTGAAATCATGCCAAGGTCTTCTCTGACTACAATGGTTTAAAACTAGAAAAAGAAGAAAAAAAGAAAGCCTGGGAAACCCCAAATTAATTGGAGACTAAATAGCATGCTTCTGAATGACTCTTCGGTAAAAGAGGAAATCAAAGAGGAATTTACAAAATACTTAAGAGACAAATGAGAATGAAGACATAGGCTACCAGAAACCATAGGACGCAGCAAAAGCAATACTAAGAAAAAAGTACACTGCAATTCAGGTCTACGTCAAGAAATAAGAAAAATAGCAAGTAAACACCTAACCCTACATTTTAAATAACTAGATAAAGAACAATTGAGCTAAATATCAGCGGAAAAAGAAAATAATCAAAATTCAAGCAGAAATAAATGAAACAGGAAAACAGAACACAATCCATAAGACCAATGAAACCAAAAGTTGGTTCTTTGAGAAAATAAACAAACTGACAAAACCATTGGCTAGACTGACAAAGGCAAAAAGAGAGTAATTCTCATAACTAGAGCCAGAAATGAAAAGGGAGAAGTTACGATAGACACCACACAAATACTACTAAACATTCTAAGATACTACTATGAATAGTTCTTTGCCAATAAGTAGACAACCTTGAAGACATGAACTGATTTTTAGAAAAATACAGTCTACCGAGACTGAACCTGGAAGAATTGGAAAAACTGAACAGAACAATCACAAACAAGGAAAATGAATATGTTGTCAAAAGTGTTCATAAAAATAAAAGTCCAGGACCAGATGGCCTCTCTAATGAGTTCTACCAAACCTTCAGAGAAGAATTAATACTTTTTAATATCAAACTTTTCCCAAATATTGAAGAGCGGGGAAAATGTCCACTTTCTAACATCACACTGATACCAAAAGTTGGCAGAGATGTCACCACGAAAGAAAATTATAGACCAATATCTCTAATGAACATAGATGCAAAAATTCTCAAAATATTAGCAAACGGATTCCAATAATGCATCAAAAAGATCATCCATCAAGATCAAGTGAGATTTATCTCCAGGATGCAAGGATGGTTACACATACATAAATCTATTAAGTAACACACCATATCAACAACACAAGGAGAAAAACCATGTGATCATATCAACAGATGTAGAGAAAGCTTCTGACAAGCTCTAACACCCATTTATGATTAAAAAAAAAAAAAAAACCCTACATAAAATGGGACAGAAGGTACATAATTCAACATAATAAAAGTCATATAGGACAAACTCTGAACCAACAGATGGTCAGAAGACAGAGACCTAGTAGGGGCAAGATTCAGATCCTCCCCAAAGAGCAACCAGGAATTCACCTATTCTCCAGAAACAGTGAGAAATAGTTGGAGCATAGGTTATAGAGACACAACAGCAATTGCTATGACAAAGTGTAGGCAAAAACATCCTGGTTCAGAGCTACACTGCAGATGCCAACTCCAGATTTGGGCCAAGATGGAGGAGGTGGGACTAGAGAAAGAAACGGGTCTCCTGGAGAATCACTCAAAAAGCAGCAACTAACCCAGTAGGCCTGGAATATGGAGGCATTGGAGACAGTCTTGGCTAGGGCAGAAAAAGAACCAATGCTCCAAGGTCTCAGCGGGAACCCATGTAGTAAATTACACTGGGTGTCACCATAATTAGAAGGTACCTAGAGGAATTTCCTGCCCCTACTCACCACCATATTGAGCTGGCATCTCAGGATTCACCCAAAGGATATCCTACCCACCAGATATCCCACTCCCAGGATTAAAGGAAGAAGGTATTCTCCCAGAAGGGCTGAACACTCAACTACCTACTAAAGCCACCCTGTGGGTGGGGGCGGAACTGCAGCTTGATTGTCAGTTGTGGGCCACAACAAGGTGATCACCCTACACAATGGCATCACTACAAACCGAACCCACAGAAATATAAACAGAATGCCAAACAGCAAAGACACAGAGAAATATACATTAATTGATGGATCCAATCAAAAACCTAGGGGACAATATGAATACAGCAGACATACGCAAAATATCTGAAGATGAATTTAGGAAAACAGTGATAAACATAGTCGTGGATATCAAGAAAACAATAGAGGAAGTAAAAGAGAATAACAAAAAAGAGAAAAAAATAAATGAAACAAGATATCAAAGAAATGAAGGATAGCTGAACTAAAGAATTCAACAGAGGTACTCATAAATAGGATGGATGAAGTCTCCAATAGAATCAGCAAGCTAGAAGATAGGGCAGAGGAATGCACATGAGCAAATCAAAATCAGCAGAGATAAAAGAATGAAAAGAAATGAAGACAGCAATGGAGACCTATAAGATAACAGCAAAAGGAACAGCAATCTCATCACAGGGGTCCTGGAAGAAGACGACACAAAGGGCCAGACACTATTTTTTAAAAAAGTAGCTGAAAACTTCCCTAACCAGATGAAAGAAGCAAGCCTCCACACTCAGGAAGGTCATGGAGTTGCTAATAAAAGAAACCCAAACAAATGTATACCTAGACACACTGCCATCAACAAGTCAAAAATATAAAATAAAGAATCTCAAATGCAGTCAGAAAAAAAAACAGTCACTTACAAAGGAGTCCCCATGAGATTGTCAGATTTCTCAGCTGAAATTCTCCAAGACAGAAAGGAAGAACATGATATAATCAAGGAACTAAACAAAAAGGATTTCAACATAGGATATTATAACCCCCAAGATCATCATTCAGAATTGAAGGAATGATAAAAAGTTAAAGGAAATCATCAGCCCAAAACCACCTCTACAAAGAATACTAAAGGATGCTACAAGGAATACTGAAGGATATAAAATATAAAGAAATTCCACTTAAAAACAGTAAGACAGAAAATATAAAAAGTGGGGAGAAGAGAATAAAAATGTGACTTGTTAAAATGAGTATAGTGCTAATATGCTTTCAAATAAAAATAGGAAACAAAAAGTATAATGCTAAATTCAGGGTATCCTCAAAATACATCTCCAGGGAAAAAGCAAAGAAGTAAACAAAAAGGAAAATCAAACTATACCT
This sequence comes from Solenodon paradoxus, assembly GCA_004363575.1. Classification (NCBI taxonomy): domain Eukaryota; kingdom Metazoa; phylum Chordata; class Mammalia; order Eulipotyphla; family Solenodontidae; genus Solenodon; species Solenodon paradoxus. Next base: position 472,678 of record RJWH01000443.1, read on the forward strand.
TTCATTCAAGTACTAACCAGGCCCCACCCTGAGAAGACATGCCCTGCTTATGGCTGGGAAGAATCAACATCATAAAAATGATAAAATATTGTCATCTTACCAAAAGCAATAGACAGATTTAATGTAATCCCCATTAAAATCCTAGACTTATTTCCAGGAAAGAAATTTACATGGAACAACAAAAGACCTCGAATAACCAAAACAACTATGAGAAAAAAGAATGTATCTGGAGAGATTACACTCCCAGACTTGAGCTATACTGTGACGCAATAATGATCAAAACAGTATAGTACATGAATAATAACAGAGGCACAGACCAGTAGAATAGAACTGAATCACCAGAGACAGACCCACTCACATACAGACACTCTACACAACAAGGAGCCAAAAGCATATGATGGATAATGGAAAGGCTCTCCAATAAATGGTATCAAGAGAACTGGGCAGCCACATGCAAAAAATGAAACCACATCAATCTCTAACACCATTCACAAAAATTAACTCAAAATGGACTAGAGACTTGGACATCAGACCGGAAACCATAACATTCTTGGAAGACAACATAGGAAAGACATTCCATAACATCATCCTTAGAGAGGCCTTTGGGGATTCAACCCTAGCATCAAGGGAAACAAAAAGAAAAAGAAGCAACTGGGACTACATCAAACTAAAAAGCTTCTTCACAGCAAAAGAAAACATCACCAAAACAAAAAGACTGGGAAAAGATATTTGCATCCCATATTTCTGACAAAGGCTTAATATCCAAAACACAGTAAGAACTCACAACACTCAGTAACAAAAAATGGGAAGAAGAATTAGAAAGACATTTTTGCGACAGTATATACAGATGGTGAACAGGTACATGAAAAGATATTCCTACTTGGTGGCTATGAGGGAAATGCAAATCAATACAACACTGAGATATTGCCGTATACCCCAGAAGTCTGGAAAATACAAATGTTGGTGAAGTGGTGGAGAAAAGGGAACACTCTTACACTGTTGGTGCGAGTGCAAATTGGTGAAACCCCTATGGAAAATAGTATGGAGATTCCTCAAAAAGTTGAATATGGAAATCCATATGAATTTGCATCCCACTTCTAGGTATTTACCCAAAAATATATAAAAACGCTGACTTGCTGACATTTATTGCTGCTCCTATTTACAATAGTTGAGACATGGAAACTACCTGAAAGCTCTTATCAAATGAACGGATAAACAAGATGTGGTTCTCCTCTCTCTCTCTCTCTCTCTCTCTCTCTCTCTCTCTCACACACACACACACACACACACACACACACACACACACATAAAATATAGACACACAAAATGGAACACTAAAATCCTGTAAAAGAGATGAAATCCTGTCATTGAATCAACATGGATGAAACTAGAGGGGATTATGCTAAGTGAAGCAAGTCAACAGAGGACAGATACCATATGATGTCATTTATAGGTGAATATGATAGACAAAACAAAGGAATAGAGAAAACAAAACCAACCCTTGGACACTTGCAATATACTGAGGTTACCCATAGAGAATGGGACAAGGGGTGGTGGTGGTAAGCAGCAGCGGAGCCCACTGCGCAATGGTGAAGAACACTTGGTGATTTGGCAGAGGGCAGGGTATGCTGATACTTATCTAAGGAATGGGAAAACAGCACATATGGGGAACGTACACATGAGTTTATTTTAGTTTATGTTAAAACTATTGCAATAAAAAATTTTTGAACAAAACAAAAATAGAAAATAATTATTCTTTGGAATCAGAGTTCTGTTATCAGTTTTTGTTCAAATTCCACTACCTAACTACTAATAAATAGGCTGTGAACAAGTTACATAAATCACCCTAATAATAGGTTTTTTAAATCTGAAAATGTAGGGAGATAAAAACACCTAACTTGAACGGTTGTAATAAGGATTAAAAGAGCTATTTTTTGTTGTTACTGCCCCATTTAACACTGTTTTAAACACTATATGAGCTTATAAACTATCCAGTTGTTTACTAACAAATAGTTCTAATTAAAAATTCACAAAAAAGGTAAAGAAAAAAGTGTCATCTCCTATGTATAATATGAGATGAAAGAAATGTACAGATAAACCCCATCAAAATTCACACTACATGCAAAAACACAATTTAATGTTCTAGCTCAGCAATACTTCCATATAAATTAAACATGGTAACAATGATTTTAGGAAAAACGGTTTTCCTAAAGTATTCCAAAACTTCTGGTAAAGAAGTCTAAAACTACACAGTATCCAAAACAAAAGGAAGACAGGTGTAAAGAGAGAGAAGCAGCCCAGGAAAATGGGAAAGAGCAGGATCTCTCAATGTATTTACAACTTTACTTTCTAGGCTATTCTCAATCTTGGCTACTCAGCAGAATCACCTTCTGAAATACTTTAAAATGAGGTGCTCAGCTTTTATGCAATACAACCTACCAAAATAGAATATCTCGTTTTTAAAAAGCTCCTCTAGAAATTAAGATGCACGACCAGCCATGCTGAGTACTATGGAACAGAAGAATACTATTTAGGTTTAAAAAAAATACCTTGATTTGCTGTCTTCTCAGCATTGCAAGTTCTCTCATGTCTCGGAATGGCTGTAGTAAATACTGATAGAGTTCAGTTGTGGCTTCTGCAAGGCTGCTGTAGGCTTCATCCTCCATCTGGTACAAGTCCAGAAGTTCTACCATGCTCTCTGTATTCTTGTGCTTATCCAAGAGCTGCAGAACAAGAAAGTTTTACTTCAAATAAATCTGATTATAACAACCTGTAAGTATTTGCTTTTAACTCCCCTTCTATCCTCTCAGGACCTTGGAATCCTGAAATGCAGAAGCAAGAGAGAACATAAAGCAATGGTTGTTTTTATCACTCATCTGTATGTCTTGGGTGGTCTTTCCACTCAGGACCACTGCTTGAATCCTCCTTTTCAGATTACTTTCACCATATTATTCTTCTTTTCTATGTTTTCTGGGACTCCATACTCTGCCCAGCCTAAACTCTTTAAATAAACTTTCCCCTAACTTCTAGAAGTATTCTCCACATTTATTTTAAAAAATAATTAAACTACAGAGTAGTTATCAACTCATACCATTGTTATTTTATGAATTTCCCCTAAATCAATTTGACTTTCCTTTTCACCTCCCAATCTGAAACATTCCCTCAATTAACTCTTCAAATCATGCCTATCACTTCCTTTAGAATGAGTGGAGAAAACCCTCAACTCCACAGAAGCGTTTGAGATTAACTGGAACAGGTGTTTATAACTGTTACTTTCCATTCCCTTGTACTCCTGTACATAATTCATCCACCCATTCTTCAACAAAAATGGGCTGAGCATCCAACATATCTTACAACATGAGCACTAATAGATACCTGGGTTAGGATCTGGGCATACAAAAACAAAGTCCCTCTCCTCATGGAGCTTACAGCTTAGTAAATGAACAGAAACTATATAAGTTTTTAAATTACAAACTGACAAATGCTATGAAGATTATTTTTTCAAGTTTTAAAAAGAATAAAAATACAGAAAAAACAGTGGTCCAATTATAAACAATTAAAGGTGCGGTGATGATGGCGAACAATGACTTAGCTTAAAGTTGGAGACAGTAAAGGCTATCCAAAGAAACTAAAACTGAAATTTAAAAAACCTTTTAAACAACAAGACATCAAGTTATATTTTAATCTTCACATCCATTTACTAGGTGAGTCTCATCTCTTCAAAGTCACAAAATTCTGCTATTCATTCTCATACCTAAAATTTCCACAACTATCTCCCTTCCCAACTTCTTGCTCTGCCTGTCATATTTTGTTACGCATATTACTATGCTGAATTAGAATTCAGATTCACTTCCTGCCCAAACTTTTTGGCACAAAATGCAGCAGAATGTAAGCATTTGGTATTCTACCTCTTATACTGCTAACAATCATGATGAATCATATAATCAACATTAAACTGCTCTTATAAACAAAGAAATACCACATAAATGAGTTATTCAACTATTTTAAGACTATTATATTTCCAACTTCTGTGGCTCAGAGAATTTCCACTTCTGGTATTGCTGAGTATTTCCTATTAGGCCAACTCTCCCACTAATAATAATGATAAATTCTGGACAAAATATTTTAAATTACTAACTGAAGGCACTGTAGTGACCCAAAGTATGTAAAAACTAGAGGAGGCATCAAAATTTGGAGGAAGGGAAGGGTTTAGGTAAATTTTTGTCCATTTTTTGGCCTGAGGGCAGGCCCCAGGGGCTGCCAAAAGAGGGAAGAAGTTTGGCAAAAACACAGAATGCCATAGTCTTCACAGCTTAAAGAATTACAAGGAATTTTGAACAATCACAGTAGCTAGAAATATATAAGGAAAATATTGAAAAGGAGAAAGAAAGAAGTAAATCTCAAATTCATATACAAACTCTACTCAAATCTCAGACTGATCATTGGAACAAAGTATGTATAGTTTAAACTCTAAGTAATGTATATAAGGATAAAAAAACAGTATTGCAGCTGCCTTGCAGAAGGCAGTGTGCAGTTTGAATCAATCAAGTTAACTGGCTACTAAAACAAACTATAAAAATCAACATTCTTGTGAGGAATATAACATAATCCATACTCTATATCATTTGTAATGTCCAAAATACAAGCCAAATTTAACAGATCTATGAAGAAATATAAAAATAAAACTCAATACTAAACACCAATCCATGAAGACAATCTATGATTAAATAAATCTGGATTTCTTAAAGATCTTAAAGTAGCTATGATATTGATGCTAATGAATACAAAAGAAATATGCTCATAAAGAATAAACACAGAAATGTCTCAAAAGAGAAACAGGAATTTTTTAAAGAACATTACACAATTGAAAAAGACAATACCTGAAATAAAAAAATTACGGATATATAGTATAGCAGTAAAAACAAAGAGTTGGTGAATTTGAAGACAGATTAATAGAACTTATTCAATGTGAAAGAGATCAAAAGAATGAACAAAGCCTCAGAGACGCATGTGACAATACTAAAAGGTTTAAGATACAGTTAACTGGAGTTCCAGAAGTAGAAATAGAACAGGAAAAATATTTCACAAAATAATGGCTAAAAAAAACTAAGTTTGGTGAAAGATATCAATTTACATATTTAAGAAGTTCCAAGAATCTAGAGCAGATCAATAAAATGTAACCCAGAACTAGGCCCATCATACTCAAACTAGTGAAAAATATAATTTGAGGAAAAAAAATCTTAAAAATAGAGAAAAATAACACATTACATAAAGAGAAACAAGTGTGTGTGTATATAGATATGAATGCTGACTTCAAATTATAACAGAATGAAAAACAATAACATGACATTATTAAAAAATTTATAGGAAAACATCAAACACACCATCAAGTTAGACTTTGACATAACATATTTCCAGATAAATGAAAACTGAGAATATTTAATCAGTAGACTAATACTATAAGAAATGTTTTCTGAGGGTACCCCTGTGGAGAAACAGTTAAGCCAGTCACCTCCAGAGGAGCAAAGTCCATGTATATCCCAAGTACCCAGGTTTACATGCCAGATCTAGGGTGAATAACCAATGTGAACAGCTGAAGAAAAATAAGGTAAAAATGTCTTTTCTTTCTCTCTCTTCCTGCCTGCCTAATCAACTTCATTCCAATCTGCACCTTTCCTTAAAAATAAAATAAATATCAATGGATGTAATCTATCACATCAACACTAGAGGAAAAAAATAACATGATCATATCAATAGATGCAGGAAAAGCACTTGACAAAATTCAGTATCAGATAAAAAAGCAAACTAGAAATGGGAATTTCCTCAACTTGATAAAGAATATCAATAAAAAAAGAGTTAATATTACATTAAATGTAAGAAACTAGAGCTCTACCAACTAAGATGAGGAACAAGGCAACAATATCCCCTCTCAAGACTCAACACTGTACTTGAAATCCTAACTAATGCAATAAAAAAGGAGGGGAAAAGGTATACATAAGGAAAAACTAAAACTATCTTTGTTTGCAGATAACAATAGTGTCTATGTAGAAAATCCAAACGAACAGACAAAAAAAAACAACTCTCCAAATATCATTAACATCTATGTTAACACAAGCAAATGAAATACTTAGGTATAAGTCTAATAATAAACAAGATCTATATGAAGAAAATCACACAACTCAAAGATAACAAATCAAAGATCTAAATAAAGATATATTCCATGTGTATGGATAGGAAGACTAAATATAGTCAAGATGTCCAATCTTCCCAATTTGATCTACAGAATCAATAAAATGCCACTCAAAATCTCAGCAAGTTATTTTGTGAATTATATCAACAAATTGATTTGTTATAAGATGATAAGATCAATGTCTTTCTACTTGTTAACAAAGTGGCTTTGTTTAGCTGATTTTGTCTGTTGATTTTTAATATAGGTTAATTAGAGTAAAAAGATTCAATTCAAACATCAGTTATTTTTACTAACCATAAATAAATAATTTATAGACGTGCAAAGTCCAGGCCAAGTGGAATCTTGCCTGATGCTGAAAGCAATGAAACATCAATAAAGGTGTTTTGTTTAGCTTTTCCTTTAAAGACCTCAGAGAAACATCAGGAAATACTTTCTCAAGTAAAAGAATCTCAAATATGAGCTCTGAAAGATGAAAAGGCATGAATTAAGTATAGTGGGAAGGGAAAACTGGGTAAAAAGAAAGAATGGCATATCCATGGAGATCGTTAAATAAGGTTAACAAACTAGAGAATAGAGGGCGGATGGGGTCTGGGGAAGAATGCAATGGAATACAATTCTAGAAAAACTAACAGATCATAATGGGCCTGAATTATATGACAGTGGCAAGAACGGACAGGAAAGACCATGAGAGTAGATGCAGATCAACACTGAGTCTACAAATTCAGCACATTCTAATAAAGCTGTACAACCACTATGGAGTAGGAATACAGGATAAACATGTTATCAACCTGCCCCATTTAAGTTTTAGTTCAGAGTTCAACCTAAGTAACCATATCAAAGTGATGGTCATTTACTGGTTACTCAAAGTATGATCTGGGACCAGCATCATCTGGTTACTTGTTAGACCTATAGAACTTCAGAGCCCACTCCAGACTTATAGTATCAGTCTGATTTTAATAAAATTATCATGTAATGAACACATAAAGTTTGAGAATTATTTTCAATAAATATCTTAATATAACCATATTAACTCTAATTATGTATTCAGCTTTCAAATCTGTAGAATTGTGTAAACTTTTTCTTGGATCTGAAAGCATTTCCCCTTCTCTCACTATGCTATTAGCACTATTGAAAACTGAGCCAAAACTCCCATTTCTCATGATTCAGTTTTCAATTAAAGCATTATTAGCTATTCTAAGGAATAAAACATGATTACCACTGAAGTCAATCACAGACCACCACAGAAGTCAGTCAAGAATAAGTCCCACAGCTAGAAGACAGGAAGAGGGTAACAAAGTCAGCCTGGTTGTATCTCCAGCATGGCCAGAGTCTTACCTCCAAATATAGGAGCCATTCAATAAGCTGGATGTTTAATGGCAATAGCCATTAAAATCAAACTAATGCTCTTCATTCTAATAAAATTACTTTTACTCCTTTAAAATTATAATTTCATCTTTTACTGCTACAAAAAATGGAATTATGAAGATATTCTTTAAAACAAGCAATTTAGAATCCAATTTAAACTAAACAAACATTACAATAGAAATGAAATTCAATAAGCTGTTAAAATTTGTATGCAGAGATCAACAGTCCTTAAACACAAACAACAGTCAGCAAATATTCCACTTACAATAGCCACGATAACAAAAACACTTAGGAATAAGCTTAAATCTAACAAAAGTAAGGTAAATAAAGTGTAAAGAAATTAAAAAGACAAGTTTATTATTAATAAAATACAATTCTTACTAAATTAATCCATAAATTTTCACACAGTAATAAAATAGTCTCAAGATTTTTATGGCCAAAGAAATGATCAATTTTAAAGTTCACTTGAAAAATAAGGGAACAAAATAGCAAGAAATGCTTTTTTATATAAATAAGAATAATTATGGAGGGGGAAATAACCTTACCATAAATTATAAATATTTGATATTAAGCATCAAACAAAGTAGTAAAGAATTCAGATATATCAAAGTTTATTATACAATTAAGTATATAGATCATTTAGTAAACTGTGATAACTCATTTATCATGCAAAAAATAAGTAAGGATTCCCTTACACGAAAATTAATGCAAACTGGAACAATAATTTAAATGCACCAATGACAAAATCATAAAAGTGGGCAAAGAAATAAGGATTTTGTTCTGTGTGTGTGCATGCCCACATGCATGTGTGATCTGATACTTTCAGAGCATTAATCAAAATCTAAAAACTATCAAAAAAGACTAATAAATGTTGCTGTAAATAATTTTAGAAGCCGCATGGGCATAAGAAATAAAATCAAGAAACATAAGGAACAACTTCCACAGTCAAATAACACAATCAAAACTTAGGGAAAGAATGGAATGGATTCACAGAAATGACACCTGAACAAATGAGGACACACTCATAAGAGAATTGCAAATTAAACGGTAAATTAAAACTTTTTTTAAACAGTAAGATCAAAATTGTTTTGAGAATAGAGTCTTCTGTTGAAAAGGATACAGAAACAAAAGGCAACCTCTTTTGGTTTGTGAGAATATAAACTGGTACATCCTTCACAGAAAACAATTTAAACAAAATGCCAATTCTCTTTAACCCAACTACTTTTTTTTTAACAGAAATTAATCCTATAGATACACTTGCACATGTGGGGAAAGATGTTTTAACAGTAACAGTCAATGATCAGTAGGAAAATCTTTGTATCAAAACAAATCCATTCAATTGAGTACTACTTAGCCATTAAAAGACAGTCTGTGAAAAAGGCAGAAAAAAAAAGATATTTATAGAGTCTAGTCTGCTACCACAAAAGAGTCTGTAAAGGAAAAAAGAAAACAACAACAAAAAACCAACCCAAAATATGTTAGAGTATGTAGTAAGCTACACCTTTTGAGCTGTTTAAAAGGATAGAGTAACATATTTTACATATCTTTGTATATAGAAATCTGGAAGAAATTCTCATGAATGGCTATATCTCTGAGAAAGAGAAACACACACGGGCATAGGAGGTGAGAGAGATTCATATTTCACTATTTTTTCTTTTATACTCTACCAAGTAAATACATGCACTTTTTTTGTTTTATATGCTATTCCTCCTCCACTTCTTGACTCTCAAACATATTCTGAATTACACAACAAAAACAACAAAAATTTAATTATTCCCTTCACAAAAACTTTACATAACAAACTTTTCCAAAAGATATGAGAAATTAAAAAAATTATAACATGAGTTTCTTCCAGTGTCCACATATTTATTATTAAGTAGCTAATTCATATGTTGAATCATGTTTCAAACCACAATCGAAAAGGACTATGAAACAGCAGCTGTTACAACTGATCAATTTCTAATCATAGATAGCACTTTCCTCAAATCCCAGAAATCAGTTCAAATTGTTGGTAAAAATACTCACCAGTTTACTACAAGACTGCAGCATATCAAAACATAGCAATCAGATCAATGAAGGACAAAACTTAAAAAAAAAAGTGAATGTGGAAATAGCAACAAGACAACATAGTCTTTAAATGTCTTTACAATTACCTTTTTATTGCATTAAAGTCAATAATTCTCTAAGAAAATACATACTCAGAGAAACCTTTTATCTTTTATTCCACGTACAAATGGAACACTTTCTTTAAGACTACGATTTTCTACCTACCAAGTTTTAGGAATAGCCAAACTGTTAAAAGAATGAGGGGAATAAAACAAAATGGTAGCAATATCTCTTAAAAGAATGAGGGGAATAAAACAAAATGGTAGCAATATCTCTAATAAAGCTCCCCAAATTCATTTATAAGTGATCAAATGCCACAATTCAACAGTAAGACAATCCTCAGATTTGGCGTCTTCTATCAGTTTAAAAACTATTTTCTGTCAACAAAAAATTTCAAGTCACTGTATGTTTATTAAATCACAGTACCAGTCTATAGGTATATGCAATCAATAAGACAGAAAATCGCTAATTTTATTAAATAGTGATATATTATTTCCCACATGCCTTTTCTCCCCAAACGGAACTATTATGCAGCAACTAAACTTAATACTCTTGCAGAGAAACCCAATGCATCTCACCTAACACTGCTAATTTATTAATCTGTCTTCTTTGCTATAAAGTTTCATGTTTTTCCAACATTAGATTACCTTAAGAACAATTATAGCTTCAATAGGCAACCTATTTTTTTTCTCTGAGTATCTGAAAATAATCTTAAATGCATTTTGAAACTTCAAAAGACACAATTTACTAAACAAATATTAGACGAAAATTAGTCTAAAGCACTTCCTATAATCCATTGTAAAAGAATTCAACTAGCAAAATAAATTACTATCTTGTTTTAATAACACAATTTAATTTTATCTTTTGCTAACTCAAACTGACAAGATCCAGGAGAGAAAATAAAATGAGCTGCTAATATTGCTAATATGGACTATGAAATGCGCGTGCAGGCACACACGCATGTACACATACACACACACACGAGTAGAAAGAAATTGTTAAGACAGTTGGATTGCTTAGGATTAAGGATGCTTGGGGTCTACAGGAAAAGCCTGAATTTAAAACGTGGAAAATACAGGTTTGCCAAATTTGAGATGATTCAATGATGGAGACCAACTTAACCAGAATATAGGTTGATCTGAAGGAAAATCCAGCATGCTAGGAAAAGCTGATTTTAAGAAGGTTTAAGTGTAATCAACACAACAGAGACTACATAGTGGATGCAGAGGAAAGAAGGCAGAAAAAGAGGCCTGGAAAATAAAAATTGAATTATTTTTGCTTTGAAATCTGACACAACTTGCAAACAATTTTAGTTATTCTGCCCTACTGAGTCACTGAACAGACATTAAGAATTATATAAAACATTAAACAAATATATTGGTCTAATAAAGCAGAATGGTTCTTTCTCTCTTTTGCTTCTTTTTAGCTTCCCTAAAGGATATTTATTTTTATTTATTTATTTAGCTTTCCCTGATGTAATCCTTTAAGAACTAGGCTCTTAACCTGTGAGATTTCAATTATCTAATGTTTGAAACAAACTCCCACTTATGGTAAAATTTCTCCAGAGTAAGGACCCACAACTTAACAGATTCTTAAAGAAATCAATGACAATAAATAAATTTTTTTTTTCAAGACTCCCTATAATCACTGTAACAGAGAAAACTGCATAACAACCTTGTGCCATTTCTTTCCCCCAGTCCTACTCAACTCTGTTTCTGACTCAGTAACCAATTACAAATATAGGAGACAGAAAGAAGACACCTCTTGTGCTTAACTATGGAATCTCCATCCTGCAACTTGCCAATCAAGGGTCTAGGGTCATCTAACTTAGTAATAATAAATTGCTACTATCCTTAAAGATCTTGGAATAATTTTTAAAGTCTTAAATATAAAATTCTGCAGCTATTACTCTCCAGTCCATAGTGTTATAACGTTTTTCCCTACTCAAATGTGTACAGAAACAAGATTAGGTGGCTCAGGTGTTAAACCTGTGCCTGGAACACCATTCACATACATCTCAAGGACCTGGGTCACAGTCTGGGTCTGGTGGATAACGACTAAACTGAACAACTAAATAAAATGCTCTTTCTTCCTCTCTTCCTGCCTGCCTGCTGCCTCCCTGCCTGCTGCCTCCCTGCCTTATTCCTGACGGCCTCCCCCTTCCTCTTTAAAAACAAAAATAAACAAGATCAAGTGCCCCCTTTCTTCCCTTTAATTAGGAAGATGCTTAAGAAGCAACAGAATAATTCTACAAATAATATCACCTTTAAAGTTACTAAGTCATGCACATAATTATCTGCTTGTAAAAGGGGGTAACTCAGGACTAGCATTGGGGTACGCAGATGGGATAGGCCTAACTCAGCAATGAAACTGGATCTATGGCCTAGAAACTTTTAAGTCTAGAAACTTTTAAGTCTAGCAAGGGTCTGGTTCCTCAACTAACAAGTATGTCATACAAATTTCCCACATTCATAAAGCACACTGCCAACCCTATTCTTATTTTGCAATATTGTTGAATTATTTTATTATTTCTATTTTAATCATTGTTAGTATTATAAATGCTGACACCCAATTTTAGAAAGTATACAAACTGACAGTAATGACCCATTCTGATACTCTAAAAATTCATTCGTTCAGTTTCTTTACTTCATAGACAAGTATAAATTAGATTTATCTTTATCCTGAGGAAACATGTCTTTAATTAAAAAGTTATAGCTATATGTATACATGTACAGAAACCAACTTTAAAATGAATCAAAGTCCATCTACTAAACACTACACAGAGACACAACGGGGGATGTGAGATAACGGAAAACAAAAATGTAAAATCAATCTTTCTCTCCTAGGAAGGTGCTTACAAAGCACTGTAAAAAGTAGGAGGGGTCTATAAAGAAAACACAAGACAGCACTTCTGTATGATCTGAGACATGCACATAAGAACTCTCTGATCTCTGAATTTGGACACAAATTCTGCTGATTTCTGATAGTAGTCAGAAATTACAAGAGAAGCCTTAGAAAGATGGAATTTAGAAAAAAGAAAACAGGGAAGTCTTTGCGGAGGGCTGTATATAAATAATGGAGTATAATCAGGTATATGGCGAGTTCTGTGACAAAAGGGCAAAAGAATTTAACTAAAATAATGAAAGATTCATGTAGAGAACAGAAGGAGATGAAATTGGCAGGCTAACCAAAAAAAAAAAAAAAAAGGGATGACTGTCTACAGGACAACATTAAGCACTGGAAACATTCAATTTGCTGCTTATATAAGTGCGAATGTAAGGGTTGAAGATGCAGTAAAGCATGAAGGTGTGCAAGGTACTGCTTTAAAATAGTTTGGGAACAAGATAGACAGTATTCATTTACAAATCAGTATGTACATACTACACAGTTTCTTTTTCACAATGAAAAAGTCCTGTCATAAAATTGGTCATGTGTCATAATCAATGGATTCTTAAAACCAACAAACACCAGACTTGGAAGAAATGAATAGTTCTGGGAATTGATGGGTCCAAGGCAGTTCCAGCAAAACATCAATGGCTCAGATTAAACACAGCTGCTCCAAGAGTCACAGATCTAGTATGGCAGGCAGAAGATATACTCTGGATATATGGAATGAACAGAAAAAGGCAAGATATCCAGGTAAATGGGCAAGTTGGAAATGCAGAATTAAAACTCTGGAATAAGGGATGAGGACAGGGCAAAAGGAGAGTAAATTATAAAAGGAGAGTAAATTATAATTTCATCTAATACCTTAGGACTCCAGGCCTATGTACAAAGATAACAAACACCAGTTTTAATAAACAACCTATCATTTACATAAGAAACTAATAAAAGTGAAATATATATATAAACTCAAAAACTCTCCGAAAACTTTGACCTGTGCACAATAGTGACGTGCTGTAATCCTCTCTCTAACAATTATTCCACTGCACTTTCCAAGACAGCTACCTGACCCTATCGGGATTACAGAAATTCCAGTCCCGCTGTACTTTTCAAGTCATTTAAGCCAGAAAAGGGGTTTAGAATTATCTCCAGAAAATTGGAAAAAAATGGCAGTGTTTTTTAGTGAACATTGAACTGGTTCGGATAGATAGTCTATATACAATGGGGGGGAGATAAAATCTACATTAACTAGCTGGTAACTATGAACTTCGCGTTCATAGTGCCAAAGAGCTTGACGTTTCCTATAAAAACATTCACAAAGTCCAATATTACCCTACAGAATTTTTAAAAGTGCAATTTCATATTATAATAACTGAAGATAAGCCCCAGTTGTCTTAAAACCACGTTAATTTTCCACTCCTTTCCAACCAAAGGTGGAATTGATTTGAAAATTCTCAAACGAATTGATTATTAAAAAAAGAATCACAATATGCAACTCCTTTGAAAAACATACTAAAGAAATAAAGGTGGAGATAAAAATCAACTACAAACAGTTGTCAATTATTAAAGATGTCATACCCTAAAGGCTCCTTTAAGTATTTCCCCCCAATAAAGACAATATTTTAAGCAGTAGTTGGACTTCTAATAACACAACCCACAAAAATGACTATGTAAAATATAGATAAATTTGAACAAGTGCAATGACAAATATTAGAATACAAAATTTTGCAAAAGTTAAGTATTAACATAATGGACAGAAATGCCAATACTTAACAATTTTTAAAGTTACTTAGTGTGGTTTAAGGAAAAGAGTTGTTTTATTTTCTAGATGCATACCTAGCATCTGGCACCAAAGAGATTTATTGAATCAATTCTTACTGAATTAAATAATTTATAGAAGACATAAGGCATTTATAAGAACTCCTAGTGATTAATGTTTATGCTATTTTCTTTAAATTATTATTTCAGTTGGAATATCTACAAATCGGTGATCAAGGATGTATAGGATGCTAACAAACAAAAGGGAAGGGGAATATAGAAAAAGACAGAGGCACTTTTGAGAAAACTGACTTTAAACAACAGTGAATTACAGCTATAACCAATTATACCAAAAGGACCACTATGTCCTGCAAAGTCAACCAAGTAATAATGGTCATATGAAATAGTTTCTACTGAGTACAAAAGAGACTCAAGAACAAACTGTCACACTGTCATTGCTGTTTTCACAGTTTTAGTTTGATGAAATTTTATCTGTATGGCACCAATTTCCACCATTAAAACTAACCTGGTTTGCAGCAGAAACAGGTTGGATCTGGGAGGAATCCAGCAGTCAGTACAAGCTGCTTCAGAAAAAAAGTGGTAAAATATTTCTTTATTTCTTATTCTATTTCAATAGCAGCTGGCATTTATTTTATTGAGAGTTTCTAGTACCAGGCACCTTGCTAGCCACTTTACACATGCCCTCTTGTATTTTTACTAACAACCTTATAGTATAACTATTATGCTTCTTTACCGGCGGGGGGGGAACATGCTCAGAAACTTGCCTAAAGTTAGGTAGCTGGTGGAGGTAGAAGAGGTGATTTCCCAGTAGGCTAACTCAAATTCTTGACTGCTATCTTCTCTGTCCTCTTCTCAGAGCTGGCCTACTATTTTTTCCTTTATAATAAGTACCAATCTTTTCAGTCTAGGAAAACTGAAAATTCAAAGAAATATTTCATGGAAAGGGGGGGAAACAGAAAAGGGTGAATGGGAAGTGATACATTATGAAGAAAAATGTTAATGTTTTGTCCAGTGATAAAACACTGACCATGTATTTCAATATGACAATAATTAATCTTATCAATTAGCCTCATTCCCTTTCCATAGGAATTAAGATAACCCAGCGGTTGAGAGAGCAGACTGGAATCTACCAGTCTTGAATCTGAATCTGGTTCTTTACATACTAGGTATCATAGGCAAATTTATCTAATCTTTTTAAGCCTGTTTCCTCTAGAGTAAAATCTCTACCTAGTTTGGCATGAAGATTAACATTTATCAAGTGCTTACTAAGTACCCAGCACTGTTCTAAGTATACTTTACACAGTACCTACTTTTAGATATATACAGTATATATGAGGCGGCAATATTATTCTTCTTATCTGACAGATGAGGAAGCTAAGGCACTGAGAGAATTAAGTAACTTGCCCAAATTCGCAAAGCTGTTAAGTAGAGGAGTCTGTACTCAAACTCACTTGACCCCTTACACCTCTTATCTACATGCTAACTGGAATTATGTATTTAAAGATCACCACACAAAGCCTGACCCCACAGCAAGCATTCAATAAAGGTTATGGTGATTACTGAAAACTAAAGCCTCATGCATTTCTCTATGCTTAGGTCACTCCAATTAGGGCTCTGTTACTAACATTAAAAAGAGGACAAAAGATTAACCCGCCCAGGTTAGAAGAGTAAAAAAGGGTTAAAGAAAAAATTTTAGTAGCTGAACTTTCATTTTGTAAGTGTAACTTCAGCAAATTATCAAAAACTGAACAGAAAAGCAGTTTTAATACTAAAAACCACAAAAAGCACCCTAAAAACCAGAAAAAGCACCCCCAAAAAACCCTAAAGTAGAGGTAATGACTAAAATGAGAACAAGAAAACAAACCCAAATGCAGGAAGAAACACTCCTGTCCTGTTCAAATGCCCTCAGCATCCAAAATTAGGATTTTTTTCAGTCTGCAATCAGTATCTAGCAACATGAGGTGTTGTGACAGTCATCTTACTACAGGGACAACCAAACCCAGACACAGGTGCATAAAAGTAGCAGCTCCAGTGCCAACTTCTGCTACATTGCCTGTAAACTACCCTTAAAATAGGTTCCTTAAATGGAGCACTAAAACCTCACACCATAACCTTTACAAACAGGAAATTAAGAACCAAAGAGGGTAAGGAGCAGCCTAGGGTAAGCAACTAGTATCAGAATAGGACAAAAGCCAATATTTTTCTGAGTCACGCACATTAAATTGTCTTTTCATTAATTAAAGACAGTGTCGTGAAACAGTTTTTAAAAAGACCTCTGCCTCATTGTACCCTGGTGGCTGAAGTGAATACCATGTAAAGATCAATGACCCGGGTTCTTGGGGTCTGCAGGGAACAACCAAAAATAAAAAGGCTTCCTTCTCATTATTTCTTCCTTCCTCCCTTAAAAATGCTTCTTTTTGGTGTATCCTGGTGGTCTAACAAGAGTAAACCAGGAGGGGTACAATCCACACACATCCCAAATTCCAGGTTCAAGACCTAGGCAGGGGAAACAACCAATGAAGAACAACTAAATAAAAAGTGCTTCTTCCTCCTCTCTGCCTGCTTACCTATCTACTTACTTTGATTCCTGCCTGTACCTTTCCTTTAAAAAAAAAAAAAATGCAATTCCTCATTTTCTTGTTTTAAGATAACTTACTGACGTGCCCTGGTGGAGTAGCAGTTAAGTCAACTGCCTCCAAAAGAGCATCAGGCCACATACCTCAGGTCTGTGAGGGAAACAAATGTGAGCAACTAAATAAAATTAAATAAAAAGCTTCTTCCTCCCTCTTCTTGCCTTGCTTACTTGCCTTCATTCCTGCCTGTACCTTTCGTTTAAAAATAAATAAATAAGAATACAAATTACAAACATTTCTAGTTTGTTTTACTGAATGAATCCTACAGTTTAATTTTTCTACTATCAACAACTGAAGAAACTAGGCAGATTGAGAGAGAGAGCATATCCTGGATTATTTAAGAGAAAAAAGAGGTATGAGAAACTTCCCAATACCAAAAAAAAAAAAAAGGTAGTACACTACATAGTACACATATTTAGCACTCAATGGAACATCACCTTGTGCTTTCAAGTGCCACTTCTAACTATTCTACAGTCAGTGAAAGATCAAATAAAGCAGCAATGGAAAACAATGTGAGACTGATTAAAGTTACACATGAAGATTTAGGAAGGAACATTGCTAATTCAAATATTAACAGCTGTTATGTTTGATAAACCAAAATTCCCACTTTCTGCCTTCAAAACACACTCTTTCTCTCCTTATACTCACATTACTAAAGTGTTTGTTCAAGGTGGCCTTATTTTAGCAAGAAGGAAAGGTGTCCAATTTCATGTCTTTGAAATATCTGGTGGATACTGGGCATATATTGGGCATCATTTGATGTCAAATGGCAAGCAAAGAAACCACCACATAAATTATCAGAAATGCTGCCATGCTGCCACCAGCCTCCACATTTCTGCTTTACTGAATGCTAAGCTAGCAGCATACATTAATCTTTTTTTCTATACTTGTCTCTTTTTTCAGTGGTATAAAAAAAGTTTTCATGATAACTTTCAAGAAAACAAACCCAAAAGCAACTGGCCTTCATTATTCCTTAACTGTATTTTACATTAAAATGGCAGTTTGTACTGTTTTTATGGAAATATATTATGATTAAATACCAAGTTAACAATGTTAATACATCACCTGGGTCCTAAAGGCCACAATGCTCAGCATGTAATATCTTGTCTTTCAATGTGTCTAGCCACAGAAGTCAGTAAGTACAAAGCCCAACATGTAACGTCATTTATGGCATTTATGGCATTTATGGCAACTATGTAACGTCATTCCTGAGCTGGCTTCTACTACTTAAATACCTAATCATTGGTCATAGAGCTCACTGGCCCAATTAAAGACCAGTGTCTTAGGCTAAAAGACTGTCATTCTCTAATGTACATAGTTGGTTTTCAGTGGAACTCCACCATTTTATAACTAATCTTAGTTTCAAAAAAAATTAGTAAAGTCATAATTGGTAAGCAACCTTCTTACAACTCCTTGCCCCCCTCTGTTAAACTCAAATCAGGAGCTGTTTATAGTTAAATCATTTAAAGATATTCTTGCCAAACATAAACCCATCCTAGCAGCGCCCCCGCCAAGAACTCTCTTCTAAAACACAACATTCAGACTCTGTCCCAAACTACATGTATCATAATTAACTTGAAATAAAATAGATTATCTTAATTTAAAAGTCACTCTTCCATTCTCAGTAGTAGAAACTAACAACCCATTTAATATCTTCAGAGAAATAAAACATGACAGAAAAACATGTTTAAATTAAGACATATTTGATTTTGGTCACTTCTGAGCTGTGTAAACCTATTTAGTCTTAATTTCTGCCTAGTGAAAAAGATATAAAATAGCACTGATCTCAACAGATAGTGGAAATAAAAGAGACAGGACATGTGAAGCACCCAATTCCTAAGTAATGCCAATAAAAGTTACATTCCCTCAAAGTGTTGAGTTGAGCACTCTGGAAAATCCTCATTAAATAAAAGAGCAAAAAGCCTTACTGGAGGCCTCTCTTTGGTAAGGAACAGATTTTTTTAAGAGAAAGTTAGGCAGGAAGAGGAAGAAGCATTTTTTATTTGATTTTTTCATTTTTGGTTGTTCCCCCGCAACCCCATTCCACAACCCAGGTACCTGGGCTATATGAAGTCTAAGTTCCAGCAGATTACTTAGCATTTCAGCCACTAGTGTGTCCATGCCAGATACTGGTAGAAACTTTTTTCATAACTTCTTACTTAAATCATAAGATATCCTTTAAGTATTTTCCACATTTCCCTGATTTTTTGCTTAAAATGAGAGGAAGGAAGGGAAAGGAGGAATAAGCTTTTAAGGAAGTAAAGAAGAGGAAAGGAAGTGACATCTTTATTTTGCTGTTCATTTTTTGTTTTTCACCCCAGCCCCAGATCACAAACCAAGTCCTAGGGCTTTACATGGTCCGCACACCAGCATCTCAGCTGCCTGACACACAATAATGCATCATTCCGTATTCCCTGTTTTAAAGAGGTTACATAACTAAACAAGTCCCAGAACTACTGAGCCCCATTTCAAACCCAGGTCCTTTAATCTCCAAATGTTAAGTAGGCTCTATTTGCTGCCTAGTTACCTTTATATGGCTACATTTCAAATACATGCTTCTCTGAAACAGTGGCTTCTACTAGCAAGAAGTTAAAATGAACAGAAAAGAAGTTGGAATTGAGCGGTTTTTTAAACAAAATAAATTCCAAAGTGAACAATGATTTTTAGGTCGTAAGCAATCATTGCCAAGGATTACTATCTATCTAAAGGACCACAATTAATCATTCCAAGAATAATTGACCTTAAACAGAAACCATTATTTACAAAATCCAGGTCATAACAGATAAGCCACAGTATGGGCCACCCATGGACACACAATACAATCCCATCAGCAGTCTAATTTACCAAGGCTGTTGCTGAAACCATTCTAAAAGAGGTGGCACTTGATTCATTCAATGTTTGTGTTGAAAACAGCAGTACCTACAGAAAACCCTTGTAAAGGTTTAAGAGAAACTTACCACGTAATTTGTGAATCATTAACAAAAACTCTTAGTAGAAAACTAAAAGCTGAATTGAGTACTTCACAAGACAAAGATTTAAACATAATTCTTGTTATAGCACCACAGTAAATCATTAAGTATATTAAAAAATTAAACTCCAATAGAAGTATGTCCTAAGATTACGAAGCAGATAATCTACAGTTGTGGTTTTAAACTCTTTTTGAAGAACACCTTTAAGAGTTTGAACTGAAGCCTTTCTCTCCAAAAATGAAAACATGCCTACGTGTATAAAACTCTGACTGCAACTTAAATTACCCATTAAAGTCCATCTATAGATCCTGTCACTTTGTTTTTTGTTGTTGTTAAAGGTGCAGGCAGGCAAGCTGGAAGAGAGGAGGAAGTATTTTTATTTTATTCAGTTGTTCATCTTGGTTACCTCCCTAATCCTGGAACACGAACCCAAGTTCTTGGAACATATGTGGACTGCACTAGGCTGGAGATAGATGAGCAAACTGCTACTCTACTAGGGCTCACCAAACTCCCCTCAACTTGTAGGGAATTCACCAAATCCAGGTAATGATTCCTTGCTAAGGAAGTTATTTACTGTTTTAAGAGGTTTTCCTCCTAGTTTTTAAATAGCATGATCTCTTATGAATTTACATTTAAAAATTGATAATATTTTATCTCTTTACATTCAAAGGGCACTTCCTTCCAACTCTTTTAAATTCTTGCACTACTACAAAAATTCCACTAATATTAAGAATCTTCACAAGATGTGTGGCCCTGAACTAGAGGTGCCAGAGAAGAGAATCCCAAGATATTTTTAAGTGACCTTGAGAAGCTTGTACAGTCTGCTCTATTAAAAACACATACACACACACACCTCTTTTGAACAAAAACAGGTATGGTTTTTAAGCTGAAAACTTTAAATACACAGGAAAAAGAACACTGTAGAAAAGGGACTAAAAAAAAAAAAAATTAAAGATAAAATAGGACTAAACGATTAAGTTTTCTAAGTAGTATATACCAGAGTATGTGTGACATACCTTGCTTGAAAAATCTAGACAATCCCACAAATTAACTTGAGAACTGGGATTAAAAAAAGCAACAGTGAATTAGACATAATTAAATACAATAATACAGATAGAACTCAAGTCTATAAAGACTACCTAAAAAAAAAATGCTACAGCAAACTATAAAGAAAAGAATTTTAGCAGCTGGAGAATAAGAAAAATACTTGACTGGTATGCTATACATTCCCTTTATCATGCCCATGGTAGACATCACTAATTAATCACACTATCATTTTCCCCCTACTAAGCCTCATCATTTCCTTCAACCTAATTGTACAACAGAAATCATGATGAGCATTATAATTAAACCTATTTGTTGTCCTTGATAGCTTTTTATTAAGTCTTTTTTATCAAGTCTATATTCTTCAAGTTACCAAAAGTTTACTTATTTAATATTCCATGAATTTATAATAAACTTTGAGCAGTCTCCCAAAACACAAAATACTCTTTAAGAAAGTTAAAATTCTTCTGTTAAAAAGAACAAAATATTACGGTCAATACAATGTAATTTGGAAAAGATACTTTTTTAAAACATGTAGCCATCCCCCATAAGAGTTCTAGAAAACTTATTTTTCAGCAACTCACTCATAAGTGAGTTTCAATTAAACATTTTTATTTAAAAAAAGGCAAAATAATTTTTCTGAACATCAAATTAAAAACACGCATGTCTACATCATTTAGGGACTATAAGTCAGAAAGTTTGTGCTATATATACACATATGTATATATATACATGTATATATACATTTAAATATATTTACATGTACACCCACAATTTATATGTGTGTGTGTATGTGTGTGTGTATGTGTGTATATATATATGAGAAAGCAGCACTAACCTCGCCCTTGCAGTTAAAAAAAAAAAAGTGGTCAATATTAACAAAACTCTTAAAAGAGAATAAATGTGACCACTTAAGATTTGTCACTTCCTTCCAAAAATAATTTAAGGTAGAACACAGATTCCAAGTAAGATGATAAAAAGGGAAATAAAAACAGATCTGTTAAATTAAAAATATGTTATAATGCAATACTGCTTCAAAAAAAAAAAACCCCGACATAATAGGTTCCTCTAACTCTAGAAACACACTAAGATGGGTGATGCTTACCATAAAATAAACTAATAGGAAAGAGAAAATCTACAGTGAGGACCTTCTAAGTGAGTACTGTGGGATAAGTGAGAATTATTCCTAAATTCTTAAGTCCAGCAATGAAAAAAAAAAAAAAAAATTAACAAGGAGGCTCCAGGTTCCTAGTCTTAATAGCAGGATCCAAGTACTATATAAACAAACAAGTTTAACAGATGGCAACACAATGTTGAATATATAAACACCATAAGCAGAGGTATTTCCCTAGCAAACTCCTACTCTATCAGTTGGAGAAACTAAGTTTATCTTAAAATACTTTTCTAGTTCTTTAAGCAGAAGTTACTAAATAGGAATGACCTCAAATTTATTCACATCTTACACTTACAGAACTTACTTTCTATGCCATTTTTGCCATTTTTTTCTGTTATTTTTAAGAATCTGATAGTTTTGAAAGAGTTTTTGCACTATTTTTAAAGTATAGTGAACAGTCATGTCCAGGATCTCTTTTTCGCTCCAAAACAGGTGTGAAACATGAGCCATATGAAGTAGAGACATTACTAGAGTGTGCATAAAACCTTTCCAATACATTTGCATTAATCTGTTAGTTGGTACTTTTTCATTGGACAAGCCACTCGGGAGAAAAACTTATAATCTACATAAATTCATTATGCTAAGTGAAATAAGTGAGAAAGATACTTTGTGATCTCACATGTGGAATCTTTAAAAAAATATATATAATAAAGAGATCAGATTTGTAATTATCAAAGGGATTTGAGGTGAGTGGGAACTAGAGGAGGTGATTAAAAGGTACAAACTTCCAGTTGTTAAGTACTAGGGATGTCATGCATAACATTACTTTAGTGAACACTGCTGTAAGATAGCTAGGAAAGTTGTTAAAAGAGTAGATTCTTTTCCCATGTTTATTTCGGCCCTATTCACAATAGCTAAGAACTGTAAATTACCTAAGTGCCCAATATCAGATGAATGGATAAAGAAGATGTGGTACATATATACAATGGAATACTACACAACTCTTAGAAAAGATGAAACCCTGTCATTTGAATCAACAAGGATGGAACTAGAGGGGATTATGCTAAGGGAAACAAGTTAAAAGAAGAGAGACACCAGATGACCTCACTTAAAGGTGGAATGTGAACAGACAAAACAAAGGAACAGATGAAAAATAACCCTGAAACATTTGCAACAGAACTGCGCTTACCTGAAGGGAATGGGGTGGGCGGGGGCAAATGGTGGTGGGGTCCACTGGACAATGGGGAAGAACACTTACTTGGTGATTTGGTGGAGGGCATGGCATGCTGAAATATATCTAACCTATACACAGGAAATTATTTTAATGTTTAAAATAATTACTACAATAAAAATAAATTTAAAAAAAGTAGATCCTAAAGTTCTTACCACAAGAAATCTTTTTCTTTGAATTGTATCTATATGAGAATATTACCTGAACCTACTGTGGTTATCATTTCTCAATATATGTAAATCAAACCATCATGCTTTATGTCTTAAACTTCTAAGTGATGTACAATTATTTGTCAGTAAAACTGGAAAAAAATATTGCCTGAGTTGCCAAACTACACATGGAGATAAAAACAAACCAACTATGCCCCATAAAACCAACCACTTGGACTTAATAAACAGGACACCAGGAAAGAAGGGTTAACATCTGGGGAATTATTGATGGTAAGCTTTAGGAGGAAGGAGAAACACTCATTTGGCTTGTATTTTAACAGGTTTGTTGTTTTTTTCCCCCCTGAATGGCTTTAATCTTATTACAGTACTGCATAGTAAACAGAGCGCACTTATTATATACAACCTATTTCATTAAATAAAAGAGAAATCTAAAGATTTATCAGTCAAAGCCTTCATAAGACCAATTAATGAAAGTCACGATTTTCCTACCACAGGAAGGAATGAAGGTTTAAGACTGGTCGGTGGTCGGAACCCGTCGTCTTTAGAAAACCTAGTGTCCCATATGTGCCCAGTTCAGACCAAGGTCTTTTGTACTAACCAAGAGCGTAGTCTAGAGCCCAGACTAGGTTCTTACCTCCTGGATGCGCTTCCTGGCCCGCTGAAGCACTTCTTCGTAGCCCTTTTGTCGCAGTTCGCTAAGGCTTTCATAATATTCCTCCGGGTCGTCAGTCTCGGTGAAAAGTACCTGGGAGAGGATCTTCCAGCCGCAGGTGTCCAGACCGTGGCCCAGGTAGACCTGGAGTTGGTAACACAGGGTGTCGATCTCCTGCTCGGTCATCTCCGGGGCGCCCCCGAACAGCACGGTCCACATGCCCGAGGGCTCCTCCGGAAACACCGGCAGGCACGGTTCCAGCTGTGAGTTCACGGAGCACAGCTGCTGGTGCACAGCGCGCAGATCCTGGAAGGAGAAAAGGCCGGCCCAGCTGCACTCTTCAGCCGGAGACTCAAGCTCAGCGGTGAGTGCTGGTTGCTCCGCATCCGAGAGTCCCAAGGCCGCCAGAGCCGGGGTCGCAGCCGCCGCCTCCTTCACCAATTCTAGCACTTCGATCTCCTCGGAGACCGCCCCGCAGGCGCTCACTACGCGAACCGAAGACACGGCGGCCTCCCCGGGTACCGGCGGGGCTCCCGCGGCGGCGGGCGCCGCCGCATCAGATCTGTTCCGAACCGGGCTGTACTTGGCCCGTACTGGACTCCTGAGAGGGCTCTCCGCCCCTTTCCCAGTCGGACTCCTCAGCAGTGGGTCCCCTCGAAGGCAGCGCACGCTCCGCGGAGAACCGCCCTCGGCCCAGACCGGGCTCTTTCGGGACCCGGGGCTCCTGCCCAGGGTCGAAGCAGCAGTAACTTCAGATCGCCCCTTGCCCGCGGGGCTGCCTGGGCCGCGGGTCCCGTCGGGCAGGGGTGTTCCGGGTTCTGCGGCCCCCCTTGTCCCCGCCGAGTCCCGGGAGCCGCTCCTCTGCCTCTGGGCCGTCCGGTTGTGGCAGGTTATGGCAAACTTGCCCTCAATCTCGTTCCAGGCCACGATAAAGACGAACTTGTGCTTCTCGCGCTCGTCGAACACATGGGGCCTCACGGCCACCCAGTCGGACTCCAGCGTCTCCTCCAGCGCGAAAGACATGGTGGCTCCGGCGCCAGGCCGCGGGGGAGGCGCCGAGGGCCCTGCCCGCCCGAGGACTCACCCACCCGCTGGCTGCGCCTCGCCCCCCGCTCACCCTCGCCGGGAGCCTTCAGCCATCTTTGAGCACCGCCCGGTCCCCCGGCTCGCTTGTCAGTCCCTCCGCACTCGTAGCCGCCGCGCTTCTTTGTGCCGCTGCTCGCTGGTAAGACAATACGCGTCCCCGAAGCAGGTAGTTCACATGGTCACGTGCAGCCGGATCTGTTTACAAGCTCGGCGCTGCGGCAGCACCTCTCGCCCTCCCGGCCGCCCCCCGCGTGAGGCCGCGGGGCTGCGTCTGCGGCGCCCTGGAGGTGAGACGCCGGTCTCGCGGGGCCGGTAGGGATTCGGGCCAGCGGTGTGTCTGTCTCGGTGGTTCGCCTGGACCGACCTTCCCCGCCCTTCCTCCTTCTCCTCGCGACAGCCACGAGCCGGCCTCACGGATGGACGCGTCTCCTAAACTCTGCGCCTCAGTACCGCCACAATGTTGCCATTCGACTGCTGACGTCGGCGGCTCCACGAGGGACGTAAACACGGGCACGTGCCGCACGCTGGTGACGCGGCGGCGGAGGCGCGCACATCCTGCCCGCGCGCGCCGGCGCCGCCCCTCGGCGTCCCCCACCCCCATCCGCGAGCGGCCGCGCGCCTAACCCTCCTTCATTTTGCATAGCCTCCTCCTCCCGCCTGCTGGAGCCTGGGGTAGGCTCTCCCAGAAGGCTGGGAAGGCTTTGAAGAGTAGCAGGTGTGTTCTGTGTACAGGTGACTTCCGAACCCTGGAAAAAAGAGGAACAAAATTGGAGGAACTGAGATTTTCGAGTCTTTCAGAGTGACTCTCAACTGTCATTTTGCCTTAATTCGCGGGGAGTTGGAATAGGTAACTCCCGTATTCAGAAAGAACTCTGTAACATTGCTAGAGCTGTGGGCTTTATTGGGATCCCCAGAGTGTTGGATTCTCCCTAACAGCCTTGAGACACAATTTTAAGATATGAAAGAAAGGTGTCTGAACACAATCGAGTAGAACTCCAAAGCAAAACAAAATTCAATGAAAATGTAATCGTGTCCTAATAGAATGAATGTTTACGTTTCAGTTCATCGGTGTTTTATTGTTTCAGGTTTCATCATTGTGTACTGTTCTATGAACCTCGTTCTGAGGTCATTGGCTTGAGTTCTTTTAAAGTTGTATTCAATTACCGGAGTTCTCAGAATGCACATACATGTAAATATGAAGAATTCTGTTGTTCATACTTTGCTGAAACACAGTCTGAAATGGCTTATTGGATCTTATAATCCAGCTTTGAATTTTTGGCATTCTCTTTCCTATTAGTACTCAATTTATATTGCAGGGATTCTGCATCCACTCTGAAATACAATAGAAATCGTTTGTTCTTTTACTTTTATCCATATTTCTAAAGTATATGCAAAACTGTTTGAGTTAACTATGCATTGTCAGCGACCTTCAGTATTGTCCTGGCATCGGAATAAACGGCCAAAAGTTTTAACCCTGTCACTCAACTGGACATTTTAGACCTATAGATTCCTTTAACAAAACAAAAAAGGCCCTTTGGACAGAATGAGAAAAAAGAGAACAGGACTGGTTTGAAACCTTTTTACAGTTCTTTATGTGGAACCACAAATTTTCAAAACCTGTAATTGAATTTTAGAGAGTAATAGATAATATGTGAGAAGAAAAATCAGAGCTATACCTTTCAAAAGACAGGAAGATTCATTGCAATCCAGGCCCATCTCAAGAAACAAGAAAAATCACAAATAAACACCTAACCTTACATTTAAAACAACTAGAGAAAGAACAATTAAAACCAAAAATCAACAGAAGAAAGGAAATAGTCAAAATTCTAGAAGTAAATAGAAAGCAAAAAGACAATCCTGAAGATCAATGAAACTAAAAGTTGGTTCTTTGAAAAAATAAACAAAATTGGCAAACTATTGGGTAGACTCACAAAAAAAAAAAAAAAAAAGAGAAAAAGATATAATTAGAATCAGAAATGAAAGGAGAGAAGTTAAAACAGATCCTACACAAACACAAAAAATCAAACCACTATCAACAGCTCTCCGCCAACAAAGTGGACAACCTTCAGTGCATGGACAGATTTTTAGAAAAATACAGTTCACCAAGACTGAACCTGGAAGAATTGGAAAACCTGAACAGAAAAGTCACAAGCAAAGAAACTGAAGAATTAAAAGTCTCCCCCAAAACAAAAGTCCAGGACCAGATGGCTTTTCTAATGAGTTTTACCAAACTTTCAGAGAAGAATTAATACCTATTCTTCTCAAACTCTTCCAAAACATTGTAGAAAGGCCTCAGGTCAGGAATAAGGCAAAGCTGTCCATTCTCACCACTACTTTTTAACATCGTACTGGAGGTTTTAGCCAGAGCAACTAGGCAAGAAAAGGAAATAGAAAGAATCCAAAATGGAAAGGAGAAAGTAAAACTGTGATTATTTGCAGATGACATAATTATATATTTGAAAATCCTAAAAAAAATCTGTCAAAAAACTACTGGAACTAATCAACTAGTACAGTAAATAGGCATAAAAATCTGTTGCATCCTTACACACAAACAATATGCTAAAAGAAAATGAAATCAAGAAAACTACACCATTTAAAACAAGTAAAAAGAATCAAATATCTTGGAATATACTTAACAAAGGAAGTGAAAGACCTGTACGATGAAAACTACAAGTCCTTCATAAAAGACATAGAGGAGGATGCAAAGAGATGGAAAGACAACCCTTGCTCATGATTGGGAAGAATAAATATCATTAAAATGGCCATCTTACTTAAAGCAATATGTAGATGTAATTCCCATTAAAATCACAGGGGTTATTTCCAGGAAATAGAATCAAAAATCTTCAAAATTTGTATGGAATAAGAAATCCCAAATAGCCAAAGCCATTATGAGAAAAAAGAATGAATCTGGAGGCATTACACTCCCAGACATTGAGCTCTACTACAAGATGATAGTGATCAAAACTGTATGTATGGTATTGTAATAATAACAGAGGCACAGATAGTGGAATAGAACCGAATCACCAGAAACAGACCCACTCTCATACAGTCAGTTACTCTACAACAAAGGAGCCAAAGCATAAGATGGAGAATGGAAAGACTCGCCAGTAAATGGTGTTAAGAGAACTGGACAGCCACATGCAAAAAATGAAACCACATCAATCTCTAACACCATTCACAAAAATTAACTCAAAATGAACTAGAGACTTGGACACAAGACCAGAAACCATAACATTCTCGGAAGACAACATAGGAAAGACATTCCATGACATCAGCTTTAGAGAGGCCTTTGGGGATTCAACCCTAGCATCAAGGGAAACAAAAAGAAAAAGAAGCAACTGGGACTATTATCAATCTAAAAAGCTGCTTCACAGCAAAAGAAAACATCACCAAAACAAAAAGACAATCTATTAACTGGGAAAAGATATTTGCATTCCATATTTCTGACAAAGGCTTAATATCCAAAATATACTAAGAACTCATAACACTCAGTAACAAAAAATGGGAAGAGGAATTGGAATGACATTTTTGCAACAGTATATACAGATGGTGAACAGGCACATGAAAAGATAGTCCTACTTGATGGCTATAAGGGAAATGCAAATCAAAACAACAATGAGATATTGCTGTACATCTGAGAGATTGGCTATTACCCAAAAGTCTGGAAAATACAAATGTTGGTGAGGAGGTGGAGAAAAGGGAACACTCTTAACACTGTTGGTGGGAGTGCAAATTGGTGCAACCCCTATGGAAAACAAAATGGAGATTTCTAAAAAAAAATCTCGTTAATTTGCATCCCACTTCTAGGTAGTTACTCAAAAGATACAAAAACACTGACTCACCAAGATTTAGTACCCCCATGTTTATCACAGCCCTGTTTACAATAGCTAAGATCTGGAAACTACCAATTGCTCAATATATGATGAATGGATAAATAAGTTGTGGTATACATACACCATGGAATACTATACAGCCATTATAAGAGATGAAATCCTGTCATTTGAACCAACATTGATGGAATTAGAGGGGAGTACGCTAAGTGAAATAAGCCAAAAGCAGAGAGATAGTTACCAGATGATCTCACTCACAGGTGGAATGAATATTTAAAAAATGAAGGAATAGATGAAACAAAACCAACCCTTGGACACTTGCAATAGAACTGAGGTTATCTCTAGAGACTGGGAAAGAGGTGGGGGCTGCAGGGCAGCGGCGGGTAAGCAGTGGCATTGCTCACTGGACAATGGTGGCAAACACTTGGTGATTTGGTGCAGGGCCGGGTGTGTTGACATACACCTTAGGAATAGTAAAACTGCACATATGGGGAACTTACACAGATGAGTTTATTTCAATGTATAAAATCAAAGTTATGGCAACAAAATTTTTTTAAAAAGTACAAAAGTTAGGAAGAAAGAAGAAAATCCATTGCAAATCTGTATCACTGCTAAGCAAACAGCACATTATAGAAGTTCCTATTTTTCTGCTAAAAAGTTACTTCTGAAAGTTTTTTGATAAATGTCATGATCACTAGCTCTCTTCTCATATTAGAGTTAAATTTGAGTACTGATAATGAATACTAAAAGAATATGCTTATAGAGAATATTTTATTTACATTTATTGAAAGTGCAATATTCATTCAGATAGAAAATTTTGTCTTATTACAATAGTGCTAGATAAAATTGGTTTGTGATCACACAGGTCTTAAGTATTTCCCCACAATACTCTTGCCACTGTGTTTTGTCAAAAGGGTTGTTTCAATGTTTCTTATTTCCTCTATCTTGGAAATTGTTGTTCTACAAATGAAAAGAAACAAAACAGAATTCCCATGGCAGGTTACTGTAGTCACCTACAACTCTTTATTTAGGTCTGTATCTGATTGTCAAGCAAGACCTGAGTGTATAAATTACTCCCTGGAAATAAGTAAAACTACAGAAAAAGCACATACATTGTATCAACTCTGAAAGGGCTTGAAAACAATTGCCTGTTTTTCAAACTATTGAGAATTGTTAGGTATTATGGAAAATACTTGAACTCTTTAGTACCTGTAATAAAAACAATTAATGTTTATTCAGTGTTTTCAAATAGCATTGCATTTTCCTGCAGATATTCATTTCACCTTCACAATAATCATATAGAGAAAAATGAATGTCCTTAATTTTATGTATGAGAAAATAGCAGTCCTGATTAATTACATCACACACCCCAGGATTGGGATCAAGGAATGACTCGAATTCAGAGGCTTGATGTGTCTATCCTAGTTAGATTTTTCCAGAAGCGAACCCTTAAGGGAAAAATTGGTGGTGGGGGCTGGGGGGAACACCTAGGAAAGAAAAGGGGTAGAAGCAGAGTTAGGCAGGCTTGTCTAACAGGGAACTCCAGAGCAGAGATTCCTTAAGGAAGTTCTCCCCTGAGTGGAAATGGTTAGGCCTCAGTCATTGACTGGAGACTAACCTGAGAAAAGTACAGGATAAAAATCTGAAGCTGACTCTGAAAACACTAACAGCTGGCAACAGTCAGCTAACCACACTCCTTGCAGCTAAGGAGTGAATCCTTTCTTGAAGGTGGGTCTGATCGACACATCACATCATCTACCACCATTTACCTTGAGTGTCCCATGGATGCACTTCATGACACATTTGGGAAGCTGCTACTCCAAGCCCCTAATGGAACTGCCTTCCTGAGGAGAAACTTAGAAGAGGAGGCTAGAGGGACAAGCCGTAGTATCCATGGCTACAGTTGGTCTCCCAGCAATAACTGGTGCTCATGGTCTCCCTCCTCCACTATGTAAAGTCTCATACACAGCTGGCCTCAGTGGCTCTCATTCCTGAAGGGCCTGAACCCCTGGTAACCTCAACTGTGTCTGGCCTCTACTACTGCATCACTACATTTGTCTAAACTAGATAGGAGTGTGTCAAGATTCACCCAAGAGGGTCACCTGAGTTCCATACAGTTTTCTTCCTGCTCCCATCGTATAAATCTAATCTTGCCTCCTTCTGCTGCTAATTTCCCTGGCAATATGATGATTCCTCTTCTTTCCTGCAGGTTCCAGCCACACAGAATCCAAATTGTCCAAGTGACAGGTGTTGCTCGTAGTTCAATGAGATCTTTGCTTCTTCTACCAACACACCAGGAACTCTACCCTCACGGAATCCAGAGCTGTGGGGAATGACAGTGATGGTAAGTGAAGTCACTCCCACTTCAACCCTTGGTTCCTGAGCCATGTATTCTTTTTCTTGGGGAAATAGTGCCACATATAGGTCTGTAATTCAACATCCATACATTAGAAGATGGTACCACCATAGTTACAAGGTGTTACCTCTGAGCTGGTGCCACAGCTGTCTGTTCAGCAAACACTCTATTTGCCAACAATTCTAGACTACACAGTATATAACATCACTGATGGATTTATAACATCGTTTCCCTGATTGGATAGTGTACTGTTTTATGTCTGTGGATCAGGCATTGATAGTGCTGTTGGCTGAGGCCCTGCAGGTAGGAAAGGCAAACTCATACCCAGATTAAGTTCCTGGAAGGAAAAACCTTTGCTCTTCCAGGATGAAAATGATCCTATGCAGTGTATTTGCTTCCAAGTAACTGGTTAATCTCCTTAAGGTACAGTGTCACACAGTGGGCTCAGTGTCGCTGTCTGTCCAAGCAGGCAATCACTAACTGGACCTTCAGAAGAGCAGTCTTTGTTTTTTGATTCATGTAAAATCTTCATCTCTGCGACCGTGTACCTGTCATCTGTTTGCCTATCATGCAAGTGAACATCAACTGTCAAGTTATTTTGTCTACTAGGCTATTTGGTGCTCAGGACATGTGGGTTCTTTCTGCTGAGCATTAATTAGTAAACGATACAAAAATCTTCAAACCTTGTGTCAACTTTCATATGCCTAGCTACATGTCTCATTCCCAAAACTTGTCTCCGATGTTCTAATTTTTCTCCTTCCAGGTTCCTCACTATTACCATTATCCTTGAGTCCATTCTCCATGAATCTATTACATTTTGACTTTAGGTCACTTCTTTCACACAAAGTGGACGAGCAGGTGTATCTCCTGCAGCTCATTGGGAAGATTTGTCTTCCACACAGTGTCTATTTGTCATCATTCACAGTCACCCCTGAATAAGGCTATAATCCAGAACAGCATGCACTTTTGTTTTTCACTCATATTCCGAATCAACACCTCCATAAACAAAGCTAGAAGTTTTGCCTCCTCCTGTGGCTGTTTGAGTGGAAGGCCCACATAGTCACTGGTATGAGCTAAGGAAGGATACTTTTGCACAGTGGGTGCCATAACAGGATACAGTAGATACCACAGGGTACCAGACTCACTTTTATGCTCTTTGCTATGTCAACTCTTCCTGCTCTTGCTAAGTCCCAGAAGTACTATTTCCATCTTATGGTGAATAGCTACTGGGTTCGTCTTACTTTTTGACTTGTTCTCAACACATGATGGGCAGTTCCAGACTCATGCGCACTGGATCTATCAGGTTAAGTGTTCTAACTCTGTCAGGGACCATTAGCATGCTAGTAGCTATTCTGCATAAGGTGTGTAATCCTCCGTTTCAAGTGATGTGAGCTTGCTCTATAATATCAGGAGCCTGGGTTGTGATTCTTCTACTGAGACTTGCCTGAAACTTCACACCATTTTTTCTTCTTCTAACATCTCAGATAACATAGAGTGTGCTGGAATTTTTGTTCCAAATAGAAGGACTCTGCTCCACAGCCAGGACCTGCCGCAAAGTCATTCTCTACTCTGAACCCTTCTCTAAGCTGGCACCTTCCATGTCACCTGATATATGGGCTGGAGCAGTATTCCTAGGTATGGAATGTGTTGCCACCAAAGGTCAAGGAATCTTAGCAGTCATTGTGCATCCTTCACTATAGTAGTAAATGCATTATGAAGCGCTATGTGCTTTACTTTGAAGGAAATGTCCTGGACGCACCTAACCATGGGATATGTAGGCATTTTATTGGGATGGCAAGTAGTTGAATTTTTGTAGAATTTATCTCCCTTCCTCTCAAGTACATGTGGTTCACCAAGGTTTTCACCTTCTTATTTATCCTGCCAGATCAACAGGATGTCATCAATGCAATGTTCTATATATTCCCAGATGGTCCAGATGTCTTCAAGCTAAATTATAACAGATGGTAGGAAAGTTAACATGACCCCGTAGCAAGCTGTTTCTGATCTTCTCTCCTGACTGGGATAGAAAAGTACACAAATCGATAGTCAAATACTGTGTACCAGACTCAAATACTGTGTACCAGAGACCATATTATCTGCTATAGCAAAGAAACTGCATCTGGCTGGGCAGCTGTGATCAGAGCTATTTCTTGATTGAGCTAGCAGTCATCTCCAGCATCCATCTGGCTTCTGCAAGAACTAGATCTGCAAATTAAACAGGGATGTGCTAAGGAACCACTATGCCTGCATCTTTATGAGTGACATGCATCTCTGCCATCCCTCTTCAGGTTTATACTATTTCTGATTTATTATCTTGGTATGAAGTTGAGTAGTTTCAGAGACTTTCACTTGATGGTCCACACTATAACAGCTTTTACCAACGGATTCAGTGTATGGGTTACTCCAACTGCCACAAACATCGATCCTAATTATATATTTGGGGACCAGGGAAATGAAAAACAGGTGAGTTCACAGACCCAGTGGTCCAGACTTTGGCCCAAACTCCATTTATTACCTGGTCCCCGAGTATCATGTAACACAAAGTTCAGGATAAAGTTTCTGGTTGTTGGATAGCAATGTCAACTTAGCCCCTGTCTTCCTTGAAATGTCTGTGTAACTCCATTCCCCCAATGAGCAGTTATCACTTGAGTAGATAGCCTAGATTCCTTTAGGGAAGCCCTGGAAAATCATTCTGTAATGTAGGATTCTTTGTCCTAGAAATCTATTATTTCTTCAGTCAATGGGTACCAGATCTGAAAACTGAATACTGGTTCAGGTCCAGACACTAGGAAAGAGACTTTTTCAGGGTAACTTCCCTCAATATCCCATTTACCCATTCTTTCTCTAGTTTGGTTGTGTATATTAAACTTTGTCTTTTTTACTACTCCGCTCTTTTGCCCCTAGAGATACTGTGCTCTTTTAAATGACCCTCTGACCCTCTGATTTCTGATGATGAAGGTACCACTGGCCGTTATCGCTCATGAGCCAAATTCTTTGCCTCTCCTGTCATTAACCCAGCCTGCCAAGGAGAGCCACAGGGATCCTCAGAGTAATGCGGGGATCCCCTCACCAGAACATTTCTAGTGCACTTGGTGAATGATATATCCTTGGACTCTTCCTGGAGAGCATGATTTTCTTCTGATTGCATGGAACATTTCCATTCCAGAATTTCCATTTTCCCAGTCTTTTACTCCCTTCTTCTGTAACCATGGTAATTCAAGACTCGGTGAGAGCCATTACTTCTTCCAGGTTTTTAGGAGTCACTCTACTGCAACATCTCCTAGGGTCCTCGGATATTAAATTATTTCTTATCATGAGAGTAACCTCAGTAACAATGTTAGCTATCCAGAGTTTCATTATCAGTCTGTAGTTTAACAGTGCAACTTCATAACAACCTCCAAGTATATTATCCTTATATTTATCATTCCCTTTACATTTCAAATACCTAAATCATTGTAGCCCCAGTGCATTCCTCTCCACTGGAAAAATTTTAGAAATGGGAACATCACGTTTAGCCAGGACCATCAGATTGGAGTACTAACAGCTAACCAGGTGGTGAGGGATTCAGTCTCCAAATCCCACGTTACTGCCTGTTTTCTCAGACTATCTTGGTACAAACATGCCAGTTGGGCTGTCTGGGATACCAACACACTGAGAGGGAGTGAAGACTAAAAAGCTTAGGTGGAGGAACTCATGTGAAAGAAAAAGAGAGACAGGATGGAAAAGAAGGGGGCCATCAGCCTCTGATGCGATCCAGCAGGGAACCTGGAGCAATGACTTTTAGAGGAGGTGTAAGTTGGGTGGAGATGGCTAGACCCTGGTACCACTGTCTTGCTCAGCTCTTTGATAAGAGTCAGCCAAAAAGAATGTGCCTACTATTGTCACAATCCATCGTAGACTGGAGGTGACACTGAGAAGTGTCTGACCTTATCTCAGGCAAATTGTGAAAGTGCTATCAGCTGGAGGCTGTCACTGAGCTAATTGAGCTGGGTGGCATGTACTTACTGGAAGGAGGATCTGAGCTGTGCCTGTCCCTCTCTGCCATGACTATTCTTGTTAGCATTTTACATTATATTCAATCTGGCCATGTATTATTTTCTTACTCGCAAGTGTTAAGAATGACGCAAAAAGGAAAACATGAGACAAGGAAAGGAGTGCGACTCAGCAAAGTGAACCCTGACTGCACTGGCATCACTTTATAAGACACAATGTATCACTGAGCAGGTGTTCTCCCTCAGCAAGAGGGCCCTTGTTCAGAGGGGTGTCAGAAAAAAAAACTGCTCAGAAAAATCAATGGAATGGAGAAAGAAGGGGAATATGTCTCTCTGGCTCCTTCCCATCTCTTATTCCCCCAAATTCAAGTTTCAGTACATAGGGAGCTCACACTTGCTAAAGGCTCAAACCTTTAGGAAGCCCAAGTTTGTGCCCATACTATGTGGCATTCCAGCCCAGTCTAGAAATGACGGGAAACTCAGCTCCCATTGGTTCAACAAACACCTCAATAGAGTGGTGCAAGCCATGGAGATCTGCAGACAGCTGGGTGGGCGATCTGGGATAACTGGGACCTTCGGGAAGGCCGCCAATGCAGGTGCCTTCAGAGAGAAATGTTGATAAGGATAGCTGAGAAATGAACAAAGTTTATGTCTGTTAGAAATTTGATTTTAAAGTTTGACAGTATCTAAGAGTAGCATGCTTCATTGAGGGCTTCAATATTTCTTTAAAACTTAAAAAAAAAACTAAGTGTTATTGCAAAAGCAACTTGTCCTTATTGTAGACAGATGAACTGGATTTCAACCTGACAGCAGAATTGCAATGTCCTTCCTTCAGACTTGAACTGCTTACCCAGGTTGGCCATCTGAGGAATAGCTTCTTTTCAAAAACCTTTGGAAAGCAGTTGTCTGTCAACTAACCTTTTCTGGTCTGCGCCAAGTCAAAGCATGCCTCGGATAATGTACCTGAGTTCTGACTTTCTCTTCGGTGTGGAGCAAGTGGATCTCTGGTTGACAGATTGTACCTCAGAGGACAAGCACCGTTCTCCCTTTAGAGGGAAGCGCGATGGTGACTCATGGGGCAGAGTATAGAGCGTTGGTTGCATGCATTATCTCTGGAGCTGTGAGGGTCTGTGCACATATCCTCATTCATCATTTACTACATAGGTATCTTGGGATGAACCTTCTCCTTGGACTGGACCAAATTGCCAACATTCCAAAAATCTAATAATCATTAAGTTTATCTTGCTTAAAGAGAGTGATAAAGAAAATTTTTAACCTGCTTTTACTTTGTGACCCCTCCACCTGGTCATTTTACTTGTGATTCCTTCATCTGACCATTAGCTCATCCTCTAAGAACCTTTTATTTTTTTCCCCTCTGTAAGAATACCCTGACCTTTATCCCTCTTTGGGACATATTTTAGGATTCTGCCTAAATCTGTGGACCCCAAATTATGGTTATCCTCTATTCCCAAATAAACACATTTCAATTTGTCAAAAATGTTTTAAAAGGCAATCATCTTAGAATATAATGCCATCTGCGAGAGTATTTGGTAAACCAATAGGGAATCTTCAAGTTAAAGTCACCTGTCCGAGGAGTTTCCTGTCCCACAACAGGCTTGCCTGAGTCTCCCTGCCACACTCAGTCTTTGGCTGGAAGCAGTCTATGGGAAGTGTAATGCGTTCATAACACAGCAGCTGGGACCATCGGCAGGTTCTCATGGCTGTCACAAACACCATCTGTGCTTTAAAAAAACTTGGTACTATTCATTCATTGATTCATGACACACTGATGGCACAAATGGGAATATGATGTGGTGTTCATATTCTAGTCACTGGCTTCAGTTTGAGTGGATGATCATAAATTACTTTTCAGAAACTGGCAACAGAAATAGCGTTTTAGACTATCTTGAAGTTGATCTTCTGGATATGGCTTCATTATTTTGTTTGAAATGATCTTTCAGAGTCTAAGTAAATTCTAAGCAAATACTAAATGGGGCTTGTGCTCTTCCTCATTACTAGCACCCATTCTTGTGTTCATCTTGCCTGATTCAGAAAACCTGGATGAGTTCAACCTAAAAAGTTAAAGTCTTGAAACTTAAATAATACCTGCATTTCTAAAACTATGTTTTGATAGAACAATAGTCACATTTCCAGGTACACATTATCCCTTACTTTCCTATCCTGACATCCTTTGTTATATATAGTATATATAATATATAATCCTTTATATATTTATTTATAAACATATCCTTTATTATATATAATATATATAATAAATGTAATAAAGGATGTAAGGAATATATATATATATATATTTGTTTGTGTTTGTTTTCTGTGGCTACTGTAACAAATGACCATAAACTCAATGATTTAACGCAACACGGATATATTCTCTTAAAATTCTGTAGGTCGGAACTCTAAAATCAGTTTCACTGAGCCAAGTCTAAGAGTTTGCCAGACTACATTTCTTCTGGGGGCTGTAGGGAAGATCCTTTTCCTTGACCATTCCCATTTCTAGAGGTTGCCCACACTCATCCTTCTCACAGTAAACATTTCTTCTCAGAGACAGATCTTTCTTCTGTTGTCACTTATCTTTCTCTAACTCTTAAATCTCTGTCTCCCTCTTCACTTTTAAGGTACCCCGATTACATTGGCCCCAGGATAACCTTATTTTTAGGTTGGTTAAACTTTATGCCATCTACAACCTTAATTCCCCTTGTAACCATGTAAACTCCATACCCAGGTTCTGAAGATTAGCACATGGACGTCTTGAAAGGGGGATACATTATCCTCCTGACCATAGGTCTTATAACCAAGACGTTCCAAACAATGTAATTAAAACAGGTCTGATGTGTTTGTTAATCTTCTTCATGGGAATTATTCTAAAGATTTATCATTCTTAGGACATTTTCAAAGCTTTTGGTAACTATGCATTATCATGAGGAAGTTTACTCTTATGATCTTTTTATGTATGACTCTATACTAAACCACCCCAAAACTTAATGATATAAAACAACAATTCGTTATTATCTCTCATATGTCTGGAGGTTGTCTAGACTTAGTTGAGTAGTTCTCACTCAGAACTTGACCAGGCTGGATGCCCAATATGGTTACTTCTGCACTCTTATTTGGGGACTTTCTCCCACAGGGTAGTTTGTAGCATGTATTGAGATGGTCATTTTTCTTCCTTCTTTTAATATTGGCAGGATTTAAGATGCAACTTTCCTACTAGGATGTGTCTTTACGATCAAGACTTCTGAAAAAGCAGGAGAGCAGGAGTTGAGAAAAGGAGGCATCAGGCTATGATGGGGACTCCTTATCGCTGATTCTGTGGAGAGATTTGAAGCTGAATTGCTTCCCTGTGAGCCAGGTGTATATATATTTGCCTATTCATTAGACTGTGGATTGTGGATATGACCCGTTATAACCTTGGATGAAACTGAAGTGATTCCCTAAAGGGACTGAAGATTGGATTGAGGTATTAATAAGATATTTGAAGGAGGATCTGGGCTGTGCTTTTCCATATGTGTATCACATGATTCATGGTAGTATTATTTATATAGTGGAAGAAACTGGACACAACCTATATCGCCACAAAACAATAATCAATAAACATGTAGAATAGTCAAATGATTAAAAAAAATAGACAGCAATGAAAATGAATGAACTATGTTTGTCAAGATCTAGAGTTGCTATCTGTCAACAAAGTTAAATCTCTGTGGGCTCTGGTGAGTGGCAATTAGGTCAATTGCCTCCAAAGAGTGCAAGTCACATACCACCGAGTTCAAGGCCCAGGTCTGGGGGAAAACAACCAGTATGAGCAACTAAACAGAAATAAAATAAAAATGCTTCCTCCTCTCTCTTCCTGCCTGCTTGTCCTTCTTTAAAAAAAGAAAAACAAGTTAAACTTCAACATGATGTTAGGTTGAAAAGCACATACAGATAAAAACAGATAAACCATTTCTATAAAATTTTAAACTTTCAAAACATAGTGTCTAGGAAGGGAGAGTGGAGATTCAGATTAGAAAAAGAGTTTCAGGAAGCTACAACTGTATCAGTAAATTATTTCTTTAAAAAAATCTGAATTAATATGGCAGTGTAATATAATATGTGTATTATATATGTATAAATAATATGACAGACAATGCTTTAATATGATGAAACTTGGTCTTTAGTATATGGGTGCTTATTTTATTACTTTATTATTTTCTGTATTTTAAAATAATCATAAAAATAATGTTTTAGAAATACCATGCAATCATTAACACAAAATTAATTACAGCTGCATGTAATAATGTGGATATATTTCAAATACAATATTAAATGAAAAAAAGTTACTGTAGGATATATACATTATGATGCCATTTCAATTTTTAAATAAGCCAGATGACATTTTATTATTGACATATCTATACTTAGGTGATAAAAATATTTTTAAATGTGAGGATAGGAGACATATCAAGATTCAAATTATTTTGACTTTGAAGAGAGAGGAAGATGAATAAGATTGAGGAAGGATACAAAGGGTACTTCCAGATACAGTCTCTGGCTAAACCTGTGTGTTGAGTTCATAGGTGTTCATTTTATTGTTTTCTTGCTCCTTGGTATGCTTGAAATAGTTCATATTTTTATTTATTTGCTTTTTTAATTTACGTGTTCCCAAATGAAAATATCATTGCTCATTTTTAAAGTAATTATAAAATTGATGCATTCTCCTTTTAACAATAAGCAAGTATCAAAAAGAATTTAGAAATTATACTAACCCGAGATATTTACTCCTTCTAGATATTTTTCTGAGCATGGCTATGTACATACAGCAGTTATTTCATTTCTCTTTTTACCAAAACAAGGATAATGATTACTAATTATACATGTTATTTAATTTTTTTCATTTAACAATATATTCTGGATTTTTTCCACTGTTATATTTAACTATAACTGATAGTTATATATCATAATTATATATATTTATTTTTCAACTTTTTCAGCTATGGCATTGTGGAAGTCTAATATTTCTATTGATACACTTCTATATTGCAAAATGGTTACCACCAACCTTAGCTAACACCTTTATCCTGGCACATAACTAGCTAGAAACGCTACCTCTTCACATAATTACTATTTTTTTGTGGTAAGAAAATCTGTGATCCACACTCAGCAATTTTCAAGTATAATAGTATTGAGTAGTTTATATTTTTAAAGAAAATAAATGTTCCATTCTCACTGGTTTTTCTCGTGGTTATAATGAAAGCAGTGACATAGGTATATGCTATCATTTGTTTGGCATGGAAAGGAAAGGAAAAATTAGTCACGTAAATCTGCAATTGCCTTTTTCTTCTGGTGTATCCTTTGCTGCACCATTTTTTTTCTTCCAAAACATTGACTGATTAGAACTACTCCTCCATTGCTTATGTGCCATTACTTTTGTGGGCGTTAAATTGCATCGTTATAGTGGGAGAACACTGGAATATTCATTCTAGCACAGGAAGTTAAAAGAATAAGCATCGTAGTTAATTCTGCTACAGACAAGTCAGAGATTCCTCCCCATAGCTCCATGAAAAAAACAAAAACAACAATTTTTTAGAGAAAGCATAAACATAACTATTTTAATCCTTCCATAATCTGATCTTTTTGCATAGTTGCCTTCTCTATCTAGAGATTTTGTTTTTATTTAACTTCCATGAACACTTTCAGGTATCTACCTAGAACATATGCTAGCCAGTGTTCCATAGTTTTCCATCTTGATACTGCACCATAGATTATTCAACTTTACTGCTATTGTTGAACTTTTTAGATTTTTTTCCAATTTTTCAGTAGTATAAATAGCACTTCTATGACCATCTTTGTACAAACCACTTTGGTTTTCTGGTCATTTTCTTGAGCTGTTATCCTAAAGTAGGTTTAGGCCAATGGGTATGAATATTTTTTTAAGACTCTAAAATCCTATTTAGGTATATACCACATGTCCCAGTCTGATGGGGAGTATGTTTCCCACTCTAACTGTCATGCTGTCTATTTATTCATAGTCTAATATTAAATAAATTTACCTTAGACCCAATAAAATTGAACTTACTCATTTTAATGTATTTTAAAAATAATACTTGTATATAGTGATTGTTGGAAGTTATTTAAAATTTCCATCAGGTTA
The DNA here is from genome assembly GCA_004363575.1 of Solenodon paradoxus. Classification (NCBI taxonomy): domain Eukaryota; kingdom Metazoa; phylum Chordata; class Mammalia; order Eulipotyphla; family Solenodontidae; genus Solenodon; species Solenodon paradoxus. The sequence goes on from RJWH01000443.1 coordinate 514,226, forward strand.
AGATATATATTCATACTTTTTCCCTGGACAGGGAAGATTAAGTAAATGAAAGTGCCCTCTTAACCTCTACCCTCAAAAGAATCCATGACATACATTCTTCTGGTTATTTTATACGCATGCAAGAGTTTTATTCTTGAGATTTGAGGCAACATTTAGAAGTTCTTTAGAAATCCATCAATCACCACAGCCTGTGTGCTTGGTACTTTTCTCTTTTTGTTAATTCTTTTGTTGATTCCAAATCACAGTCCTTCTCTCTTCACCAGTTCTTTTCCTTGAAACTTCCATTATAATCCAGTCTTTACCACATAGGATTTTCTGTTACCAGCTAATTTCTGTTCTTCACAATCTGCAGTTCTACACTAAAGTATCATCACATAAAGCTATCCCCAGCCCTGGCCCAGATTATTTAAATCAGGTGGAACCCACAATCTGCATTTTCCAAGTGTTTTAGGTGATTCTAAAGTATAGGCAGGATTGAAAACCACTGTGTTACTCTAATTACTAAGTGATTGCTCTGTACCTGTTTTCTTTTTCCCTAATCACTTTATCCTTAATTCCCTCTAAACTGCACTTTAGAGGAAATTAAACTGGACTTTGAGTCTCTGCTAAACCTGTCACTTCCTTTTGATCAAAATTCAGCACCATTCACCTGAGAATCAGTTCTTGCAGAGGTCGGCTCTTCTACTCTCAGTGTATTTTCCCTATTACTTTACAGGTTTTACATTTGTTTGGTTTGAAGTTTCACATTTGGTAATGTATGTTAGCTATTGCTGCACTGCCAACTACCCTAAAACTTAGCAGCTTAAAGCCACAAAAACTATTTGATCGTTCTGATTCTGCAATGTGTGTAGGTCTGGGTGGAGACTGCTGGTCTCTGCTCCAACTGGTATTGACTGGGACAGGAGGTTCCAAGATAATTTAACTCACATGTCTGGTGTCTGAGCTGCTTCTTTCTCCATCAGGAGAGTTTGACTTTTATATAGTCGCTCAGGGCCCTCAGGAGAGCAAAAGATAAAGCTGCCAGATTTCTTAAGGCCCAGAATGTGCCTGGCAGGGTACCCGTTTTGCTGCATTCTATCAATCAGAAAAAAAATCACAGACCAGCCAGAATGAAAAAGAGAGGAAATAGACTCCACTCTGGATGGAGAGGCGCTACACGTATAAACAGGGATGGGGGATTTCAAGCAGGGGAAATAAGCTGGGTGTGGAGGAAAAATAGTATCAGTTGGAATCTTTGAGTGAAGGAATGACTGAAGAAGCAAATGAATGAATAGAATAATTTAAACAAAAATAGAACAAAAATTTAAATATACAGGCAGCATTTAGACAATAAAAGGCTTAAATTAAATCTTTTATACAAAGGAAATATATTTAATGGTCAAGACAGATTGCATTCAATTGTGTAACAAAAGAGAGGCTGAGGGAAGAGATGAATAGTCTATCAAGACAGATTGTGGCAGGCCTGGCCAGAGAGTGTGAGGTGAGGGTCACTTTGGCTGGACCAGGAGGAAATAACCCCAGCAGGCACCTAATACAGCCAGGACAGAGGTCAGCTCTGGGAGTGTGGAGCAGAGTGAGAATGCTGGACTTTCCACAGGGCAGGGCAGTTAAGTCCAGATCAGTGAAGACGTCAGGCCCTGAGAAACTCTGAGAAATGAGAGAGGAAAACAGGTGGCTCGGTGAACAGGAAACAAGATACTGAGCATCAGCATAAAGCCTGGAGCATGGTCCTGGGCATGCTGCCTCTGAATTTCTCCTCTTCCTCCTGCATGGGGCAGGACTGGTCTCTGTGTGTTGGGAGTTAGTCCATAAAAGGAGACAGTGTGACTGCAATACTGGAGGAAGAAAGCCAGAGGCCAACAGTTCTTTACCGGTTGAACCCAGGGAAAGCCATTAACTTCCCTTTGATCGATAACTCTGAAAAGGATGTCACGTCATTCAAACCATCCATTTTGGTGTTTTATTCTGCTGCCACATAGGGCCTTTTTGTATGCAGACATAGTGTTTGTCTTACAAAGGCACAAAATATAGAAAATACGAGTTTTCCTAATTGCTTGATGATTAGTGATTTACAGTTCTGCTATTCATATTGAAAATGATAAAATCTGTTATGCAGTACATTTTTAATTTTTGCTATTTGCCAAATAAAACAATTCTGTTTTGGAACTGAATCTAGGCAAAAGTATAAAGTAGGAAAGTTTTCTGTGGTGCTCTAAGCATATCCTTTCCAAAATCTTTAAGACATTTTCTTTTTTCTTTTTCCAGTTTTATTAAGTCATAATTGACATCTAACACTTTATAAGCTCATGGTGTGCAATATAACTATTTGATACACATATATCTTGCAAAATGATGACCACAATACTCTTAGTTAACACATCCATTACTTCATATAATCTGTGTGTCTGGCACAATTAAGTATTTCCTCTCTTAGCAACTTTTAAGTATATAATACACTATTGTTAACGACGTCACCATGCTCTATATTAGATTTCCAGTACTTAATTGGCTTGTCTGGAAGTTTGTATCCTTTGAGCAACAGCTCCCATCCCCTTTAGCCCCATTACCATTCTACTCTGTTTCTATGAGTTTAACTTTTGAAAATTCCACAGAAAAGTGCAATCATGTAGCATTTGTGGTTTTTTTTTTTTCCTTCTGGTTTATTTCACTTACATAACCCCCCTTCAAGTTTCATCCAAGTTATCAGAGATGGCATGATTTCCTTCTCTGTATGGCTGAATAATATTCCAGTATGTATGCATGTGACACATTTTCTTTAGGTTGATCCTGTATCTTGGCTATTATGAATAAGACTGCAATGAACACTGGGGTTCAAAGATGTCTCTTCAAGACACTGACTTCATTCCCTTCAGATATAGACCCAGAAATGGGATTGCTGGATCATAATGGAAGTTCTATTTTTTAACTTTTAGAGGAACCTCTGTATTCTTGACTATAGTAGCTGCACCAGTTCGTATCCCTAACAGTAATGAACATGGGTCCCCTTTTCACCTCATCCTTGCCAACACTTGGTATCTCTTGTCCTTTTGATGATAGATATCCTAGCATGTGTGGGTTGGTAGTGGGTTGTTAATCTTACAGTGGTTTTGATTTGCTTGTCCCTAATGCTTCTTGATGTGGAACATCTTTCCCTTTACCTGTTGTACATTTCCCTGTCTTCTTTGGAGAAATGTCTACTCAGGTCTTTTGACCATTTTTAATCAGAATATGTAAGGGTTTTTGTTTTTGTTTTTGCTATAGTGTTGTATGAGTGCCTTGTATTCTTGGATATTAATTCCTTATCAGATACATTGTTTGCAGAAAATTTCTCTCATTCCATAGATTGTCTCTTTATTTTATTGTTTCTTCTACTGCTCTCATGGAAAAACCCTGAGGTACTACCATCTAACTAACACATTCCAGAATTTCTTATCCTTAGAAGCTGTGTGAGATAATACATATAGGCTGTTTCAAGCTGCTAAGTTTGGATAATTTGCTATGCAGAAATAGATACCTAATATTTGTGGTCTATACATAATTTTCTAGAGAGCTAATTTAACAAGAAATTCCTAGTTCATATCTCAAAAAGAAAAAAAAACAATCTTTGGGTATGGGGCCAGTAATTTATATTTTAACAAACTTCTGAAGTGTTTCTTATTTCTCAAATGTGATAGCCACTGACTTCTTCATTTAATTCATTAGTATTACTTCTTCCCAGGCTGTCTACATTTTAATCCTGCTTTCTAATACTTTAAGCATTAAATATTATTCATGGTTTAATACTAAACCTAAAGATTCTTGGTATTTTTGATAGTCAAAGAATGAAACTGGTTGAGAACTACAGCCCAAATGTTTTATGAGACTCAGCATTAGAAGTGGTGGTTATATTAATTAGTGTCCTGAGAGGAAAAACACTACATATTCAAATGGTGATGATTATAGAAAGTTTAATGAAAGAATAGTAGCAAAGGCATGAAATGGATGCAGGGAAACCATAAGGCATAGTGCAGCTTCCAGAGGCTCCTAGCAGAGCTCTGTTACTACCCCTAATGCCAAGGGGAGGGATGAGTTCCAGGAAATGGAAAAAGTTATGTGAAAAGGATCGCCTAATAGAAGTTCATATCTTTGATGGAGGGAGGTGACTCCACTGAGAGAAAACAGGAGAATAATACCCTAACCACACTCTTCTGTCTTCTCTGATCTGCCCAGTCTCCCCATTGACCAAACCCAACAGGACGTCAGAGGGCTAGAGAGTCGATGTGTGCAGTACATAGTGGTCAGCCTCTTAGAGAAGAGGGGAATACACCTGGGGAAAAATAGAAAATATCAACAGTCTTCTATCCATTCATCTATTCATAAAGCTATCCTCAGAATGTTTTAGACCTAAAACAAACTTCTTCAAGCTTAGTGAAACATAGCTTGTTCATTAATACAGGATTTGATGAATGCTTGTTTCCTTTGTTCAAACCTTCATAATCACAAACATTATTGTTATAGCCTCTTTCAATCTTTGTAGTTTTCAAAGGAACCTTAACATTTCATTCTACTTTAATATTTGATCCTATCCTCTTGATGATTTTAATTAAAATATCAAAAGAAATGGGCTATTAGAAGCTGTATCTGTTAATAGGAGGTACATTTAGGGGAAGATGAAAGCACCCTAGATATACAGTATGGTGTTGGAGAAGGTTCAGGAGGGTGAGTAGACACATAGAATAAATGGTCCTTGAGCATCTAAGCCTGAGGTGAGTGAAAGGAAAGAATGCATCTCGAGGAGAGGAATTAAATAGTTGAAGGTACACTTCTGAATGTTTTTGAACACAAGAAACTCATTGATTAGATTGATTCATCCCAGACTTCTTGGTCTGTAGATGTCCTTCTTTTCCAATTTAGGGACCAGGCAAGAACTTTATGGGTAAGACTTTAGTACCCAGTAAGTCTTCACTTTTATAGGCATTAAGCCCTTGAAATGTGGTATGAATGGAGAGAAGTTACTTCTATGAAATTAGAGTGATAAGATCTGGGATTTGGAAGGGAGCTTCCACCACTACAAGTCTAATTTACAATATTCTTATTCTATGATGTCCTAGTCATTTAAAAGTGTCAGTGCCAAGGAACTCAGTTTTATTAAGCAACATATCCACTTATTCCCTGATTAATGACAAAGCGCTTTGTCCTAGGGATGGAGATGTGCTTTTTTATAACTTTTGCCCAATGATTCTTTTTTGTTATCTGGACAAGCTTTAAAAGCCTATTTGAAAAGCTCTCTAAATATTATCTTTCTTCTTTATTCTAACTTTCCTTGGTGACATGATTAGCAATTATAATAAAGATATATTCATGACATTTTATTGCCTACAATCAACCATGATACTGGGTTAGATGTTTTATGTAACTTACTATTAATGATTACAAAAACATTATGAGATCAGCACTGTCATACCCAATTTACAGGTGAAAAAGGTCAGCTAACTTCTTTGTGGTTGAGCTGGGAATAGAAAGCATGTCTGTAGCTCCACTCTCTTTCTCCAGATACAGCACCTTCATTTCAAGCATCTCAGCATCTTGGTCACTCTCTGAATTAGTGCTTCTCAGAGTAATGTTTTTCAAAATTTGATTGAGGAAGATAATCTTTGTTGTTACGACAAGAAAAAAAGAAAGGAAGAAAAAGTACATTTAGGAAACCGTGCTAGACAAAATCAGAAAAGTTTCTGTACTTTATAATTTCTCAGTCTTTTAATATGTTAAGTGTATTCTGAGACTCTAGAAAGAATATAAAGTATTCGGGGTTTCCTAATTCTATTTGTTCCCAAGAGTCTTTGATGGAGAAGGCTTTGCAGAATTATATTTATAGTATTTACTTCAGTGAACAATACTCTTATATACATTTGTATTCATTAGCATTCTTTTGAATATGGCCTACTTACCAATTTGAGGAGGAGGACCTTCTATGGGCCATATTTACCAGCTAGAAAGAGTTGGTTGAGTCAATTCAACCAATGTGTGATATACTAAACTGAACAAGTTATCTTTCATGTAATTGGCCAGTAAAAAGAAATGCTGTTAGAAGATATAATTTCAGCTTTATTAAAACAAAACCTTTCAGCACACTGATAATTGAGATCAAGAACCTCTATAGGTAGCTGGGTTCTATTCTGAGATTGAGAAATAGCTACATATGACATAGTAGGCACTAACATTTTTTGAGTACCAAAATGTTTTAGGAAAATATTTGAAAAAATATTTTGAAATGTTGATAATCACTTTATATTCACTTTAAGGTTGGTAAAAATAATAGGGATATGGGGATTAATTATTTTAATGCTAAATCAAGCTTTGTAGCATTCAGCCAATAAATTCTCTCCCGTTTTGTTTTACCTCTGAACAAAGGTACAAGATTCTATCACTAATGATTTAAATTCAATTTATTTTGTTTTCATATAGACTTGTCTTTATGATTTAAAGGAACTTCTGAGCCAAGATCTCTGAAGGATAGACTACAGCTTCTCAAGTTGAAAACTTGGTGCTTGGTTTTGTATGTGTTAGTCTTTTTTCACTCATTCCGTATCTTGTGTTTGAACGTAATAAATGTCAGTCAGACAGGGAAACAACCTAAATGCGCATCAACAGCTGACTGGATAAAGAAGCTGTGGCATCAATACTCCATGGAATTCTAAGCAGCTGTTACGAAAGACAAACTTATGCTCTTTGCAACAAGCTGGATAAACTGAAAGTGATCATGTTAAGTGAATTAAGCCAGAAAGAAAAAGAAATACAGGATAGTTTCACTTACATGTGGAAGATAAAGAAACAAAACAAACTAAAAAGACAACTCTCAACAAAGGTCACAGGATACAATACTGTGTTTGTGGGCCTTAGGTGTGGAGGGGGAGAGAAGGAAGGAGGAGGGAATAAAGTGGTGGTAAAGGGTTCTAGGACTCTGGTGGTGGGTGTCAGGTGAAATTTAGATCTCTTAAGCAACATATATTAATATGAATATAGCAATGTAAACAAGCAAATAATAACTTTTTAAAAGGTTGGTCAGAAACTCCCAGCTTGAGACATGTTAAAAATTAATAGCACAGTTAGGTCACTCATCCCTGGAGGAGCGCAGGGTTCAAGTCCTGGGTTGAGGGCATGGATGTGGAACAACCAGTATGAACAACGAAAAAAAAAAAAAAAAAAAAACCTAAATAAAATGATTCTTCCTCCTCTCTCTCTATGCCTGCCTGTCTACTTACCTTCAATCCTGCCTGCATCTTTCCTTTAAAAAAAATAATTAATAACACAAAATTGAATCTTGAGTTCAAATTTCTTTACTATTAAACTTTTTCAAAGGAAGAACAATAACTTTCATTTCCAAGTCTATTATAAAAGTAGAGTAAAACTCCAGTATACTAATACCTATCTCTCATAACATCAAGGACTTAATTCCTTGCAGAAATTATATATATACATTTATATGCATATTCATTTATGTATATATGTATATATTTCTTCCTATAGATTGTGATTTATTTTTAAAGTGTGAAAATTAAAGCAAAACAAATACAGAAATACTGATTCAAACAGTTACAAGAAAGGCTATATTTTAATATTTAATATGCTTATTATATCTTCTTGATTCCTCCTTCCTCATTTAGAAACTACATTGAAGTTGCTTGCTATGAGATATATATGTTTCTGTCCTTGGTTCCTGCACAGAACTCCTGAAACTTGTCATTTCTTAAGTGATCAGAGCACTGGAGCATCTCTTGTTCTAATAGTCTTTGGCCTGTCCCTGACATGAGCTCCTAAAAACCTTGTAAATTCCTCAGTGATAAGAGCACTGGAGCATCCTTTGTTCTACTGAGGTGACGCTGGGTAGGTTCCTGGATGGGAACTGGTTACCATAAAGACTAAGCCATGAAAATGAGCTTGGAATTTTCAGCTCAACCTGTCATCCTCCAGAGAGGGCCTAGAATTGGAGTTAATAATTTATCATGCCTTTGTGAGGAAGCCTTCATAAAAATCCCAATGGAACGGGCCTCCATGGGCCTCTAACTGGAGAACACATACACATACAAGAAGGGTGAGTTATCCAACATCCTAAGGACAGAAGCTCCTGCGCTAGAAACCCTCCCAGATTTTGCCTCATCTGGCTGTTAATCTGCATCTTTTATCATATCCTTTAACAAACTGGTAAATGTGTTTCCCTGCATTCTATGGCCATTCTAGCAAATTCATGGAACCAGAAGAGAGGTTTTCAGGTATCTCTGATTTGTACCCAAACCAGACAGAAGTTGTAGGCAATACTGGGGGCTGCTACCTGCATTAACATTTGATGTGGGGTGAGAGCAGTCTTGCGGGAATGACTTTAACCTGGGGGATTTGACAGTATCTCCAGGTCAGAATTGAGTTAAATTATAGGACACCCAGTTGGTGTTCTAGAGAAAATTGATTGGCGTGGAGAAAACCCACACACACATTTGGTGACAATGTATCAGAAGTGAAGTATTCTGTATTAGTATAAAGGAGACATGAAGGAAAGAAAATATGAGAGAAAACTGAGGCTTTTCCAAAAACACTTGACAATAATATTTTATTTGGAGCATAGTATAGTGTCAAGTTAAAAATGATCAGTGGGAAAAAATTCAAAGGATAGTCATTTACCTTCAACAAAAAAGAACTGTCACAGAAAAACATGGAAAGAACTATTCCAGGGGAACAGGTTTTTAAAGGCATTGTGTAATTAGCTTTGACTTAACTAACCACTGAACTGAGTCAGGATTTCCAAAATTCCATTGGAGAAGTTTTTGAGTTTTTGAGATTACTAACTTAAGATTGAAAAGAATAAGAATTAGTTACATAGGATTGAATGAATTGAGGAAAGATATTATAGGTTTTGTTTGTATTATTGTAGGCTTTGTTCTGTTTTTTTGGATATAAGGAACCTCTTCCTCTTTTCTTCTACACTATTACTCATAAAAAATTAGAAGATTATGCTTTAGTAAACAAAAATGAAATATTTTCTTTTTCTCCTTGTCTTATCTCTCCAGAATTTGGAAATTCTTACTGTGTATTACTATTTAATAGCAAAGTAATTATTTGCATAAATTAAATAATAATTTGTCCACTTTATTAACAATACATAGCTAGAAATATTGGTTCAATAACCACGGTTCGACTGGAACCTCATATTTGAGAATGATGGTCGTAGAAACAGGTCTGATATAACACCTTTAGGAGCTAAGCTTAATTTTATGAAGCTAATACCAACAAAGGCCTCTTGGGAAAACCCAGTCTGATACCTGGCTTAAAGCAGAGTAAGGAAGGTCATATCCTGGAATCCTATGAGGTTTGGGGACCTTGACAAGAGGCAAATTCTCTAAAACCAAAAGGTAATACAGGTAAAACCTGGTGGTAAGTTTCTTGGCTTATCTTCCGGGCCTTGAGAGACTTTAAAAGACCAATCTGGGATTCCCTAGGAAAATTTACAGTACCAAGCTTGAAAAACCTGTTATGGTAAATTACCATTCTTGTTATACCTGTGATAATCAAGCCAACTCTATTGAGATTGAATATGTTACCTGTAACTTTGCATGGATTCTGCCATCTTTCTTTTGTAGCCAACTCTTAGCAAATGTCCAGCAGCCTTATTAGACTCTGCTTCTCCCCATAGGGAGATTAAAAAATCTCTGCAGATTATTTAGCTGCATATAATTTGTCTGGAACAAAATAGGGAATTGATAATGTTTAATTTAGTGTAATCTTAGTGATTCTGGGAAACAACCTAAGAAATCCCTGCATTCTTTGTGTTTCAGAATTGCCTTCCCCATACGACTTAGGTAAAAGTCACGGATGTCCTCTTGTTTACCGATGAAAAGGCCAGACACATAAGCCCTCACATTTATTTTTCACTCTCTCTCTCTCTCTCCTCATCTCATAAATGACCAGCTGAACTACCAGTGTTCTTGGAATCGGAAAGCAAGTACTTGTTAATCAAATTTACTTAACATTTCTTTCTCCTAGATCCCTAAATTTTGGCCCACCCTCAGTTTGAACCAGTACATGCCTCTCCTTAAGGGCCTTTCTGAAAACAGGCTGCCCTCAGCGTAAAATAGTCTTTGACCTAGTATGCAATCACGTCTTCTTACCCTGCCTTTCTAGTTCCTCTTAATTCTTCCCTCTGTAAGAAAATTTGCTTTTACCTTTGAGATACAGTACTTGTAAATCTCGTCAGATTTCTCTCTGTTACAATAGTCCCTTCTCTCCTCTATTTGCGTTCATCCTTACCTAACTCTAGACTTGTTTTTTTGACAACATGTAACTATTTAATTCAATTGACAGAAATAATATATTTAGTGGAAATAATTTAATAAAATCTTTTAAGTATACAACTATAGGGGAAGAAAAAATTTTCATCCTCCCTGCTTGGATCTGTAAATTAAATTGACAAAGACATAAAAACAAGAGAAAAACACACATATTTTATTGAAGTTTCACATGGACATGAAAACCTGCAGGAGAAAGCAAAGACCCAAAGAAGGGACCAGAGCAGGAAGCTTTTATAATTTTCAGACAAAGAAACAATAAATTTGTGAAGATTTGACAAGCCAAAGGAGTTTGTTCGGGCTAGAAGTTGTAAATGGTGAAGAAGTAATTAGGAAGATAGGCGTCAATTGAACTAAGTTTGTATAGATTTCTTGACCCCAAATTTCCTTTCTCAGGTTATGAGAATGACTTTTCTCCTTCCAATATATTGTGGACAAATTTTGCATAGAAGTTTTGGGACCTGTTTGAGGGAAGAAGAGCTAGAGGCTCTAGGGGAGATAAAAGTGAGCTTACAAGCTTCTGCCATTAAAAAAAAAATTTTTAGCTTAAGATATTTAATATGCCAAGAAGCCATATTTTGGAGGAATGTGTCCTAAGTACCATCATAAGAGTAAAAATTTCAAAGATGTGTTTATGGTGGTAATATTAATAGTTACAACAAAAATAAGTAGTGTAACAGAAGTCCGTTGTAAGATTTACTGACAGAGTCAGAAGTTCTAGCAATAGCAGAGAGTCAATATTGACTTTAAAATTCTAGAACTTAACTCTTTTTCTAAAAAAAAATCCATGGAGACATTTTAATCTAAAAAATTTCATTTTGTATACATGTGTACATGTCATTATATATTTGTCAAAACAGAGAGACTGTATAATACTAAGAATAAACTCTAGTTATCCTATGAACTTTGTTGATAATGATGTGCCAATGATGGTTCATAAATTTTAACATATGTACCATAACAGTGCAGGATGCTGGTGGGGAGACCCAGTGTAAGGGATTTGTGGAAACTCAGCATTTTCAATTTAGATTTGCCATAAAACTGAAAATGAATCCCCCCAAAACCAAAGTCTATTAATTAAACAAACAAAAATAGAAAAAAAGCCAAAAAAATTGATTTTCAAATTACTATAACATATTAATTTATACTTACAAATAAAAAAGTAATAAAATAGAAAACAACCAAATTAAAAAAATTGTTACTTACTAAAAATAGACACATAAAAAAATATTTTTTAAGATTTGAAACTATGTTGGCGCATTCTGATGGCCTAATGGGTTAGTCAGCAGTGGCAAAGTCCATATACATCCCCAGGGGCTAGGGAGACAACTAAGATGAACAAATAAATAAAAGAAATAAAGTGCTTCTTCCTCCTCTCTCTTGCTGTCTGCCTGCCTGCCCGCCTTCATTCCTGTCTGCACCTTTCCTTTAAAAAAAAAAAAAGAAAAAGAAAAGATTTGAAACTATAGACAATACACCCACTCAACCAAATGGAACCGTATTCACACTGAGAAAATTAAATTGCTATCATTTTAGCACAATATTGTTTTAATACAATCAGTTATTGCAACAAAAACTGTAGAAGATTGTCTTTACGTTAACTGGATAATTTCGGAAAATTAGAAAATGACAACTTTGTTTAATAATTAACATTTCTCTTATTATTTGAATAAATATAATTATCTTTTAGAAGTTTTTTTTAAGAATTATTTTATTTATTTAGAGGAGGAAGCATACAGGAATGAAAGCAAGTAGGCAGGCAGGCCGGCAGGAAGAAAGAGGAGGAAGAATTCACCTAACCACTTAGCTGTTTCTGTCTGTTATTCACCCCAGTCAGGGCATGAACCTGGGCTCTTGGGCTTTAATGGAAATAAGAGAATTTCCAGTTAAAAAATTTGAGATTGGACTACAAGCATTCATCTTGAAATAATTTCCTAGTAATTTGGAATTATTGATCTAGATTGGGTGGTCTGGGGCTAAGAGAGAGATAGTCTGTGTTTAAAACCTCTGTGGTGCTAATACTCCTGAATCTTCATGGTGGACCTAAAAAGAACAAAGATGGTATAGTGACTGTAAAGATCAAGATAAACTTAATTACTTCAGCTATTTTATATGACCTCTTGAAGTCTTGGTTTAAATTTTAAGACAATGAAAAAGAGTTTGAAATGTGAGGTGAAGTACTTTTGGTAGTTTTGCAACATTTTAAAGTATCTAAGCAGCTTTCAGTTTTGTAGATAGAATTCAAACATGGGCCAGACCCAGTTTTATAAAGACTTGACCTCATAAAGGTTTTGGGGCAAATACTGAAAAGCATGACTTGGAATAGGCTGGAACTCCTAAGCAGAGGGTTGACAAGTTTTAGTGTACACATAAAATACTGTAGTTAACTTGAATAGGATCTTTATGTCAGAATTCTTCCTATTTAATTATAATTAAACTATGTTACTCATGACCATCCATCACTTTAATATAAACATCAATTTTGTCCTGTTTTCCATAAACCGGGGGGCTGTCTTTAATGTGGGACAAAAGGGGCAGTCAAGTTACCCTGGGCCCAGTTTGTTGAGGGGGCCTAAAGCAGCCACCCCTGTCGCCCAGTGTTGAGGATGGCCCTTGCTGGTGTAGCAGTAGGCCTCTACTGCTCCAGCTGCTCCAGCACCCTCTGAGGAAGCAGGAGCTGTGTGGGAAGTGGATTTCCCTAACAACGCACCATGGGTACCTGTTTCTTCAAAGGGAGCAGAACTATGCAGGTGGTGGAGTCACAGGTAAATACTATGGAAGTTATCTGTGGTACAATGGAGGTTATCTTGGGCTCTGTGGGGTTATGGGCATTTTTGGCACTGGAATGGTTAAATCAGCATGTGTTTTAGGCAGAACATTTAGAGTGGGGCTTACAGGGGCCCCAAATTTGTTTTTGCCTAGAGTGTCAAAATTCTTTGCACCCACCCTGGCTCTTTGTACAAAGTCCCTCAGGACCACCTCATTATTATGCAATCACTAATTGGCATCCCACAGTACTTACTTGTTGCTGGCCTGTCTGCTCTGCTTCTGCTCAGATTGCTCCACCTCCTTCCCTCCCCTTAGTTGCCAGCACATAACCCTGTCCTGTTTTTGCTACTCCCGTGTTCTGTTTTTGTCTCAAGGAAAAAGGATCAGCCTAATGAAAAATCAATATGTGGGTATAATTTAAATTAATATAATAGAATGAATTCATTGTATTTTTTCCTTTTTGTAGTCAATCTTCGTGTTATCATTTCTTTATTTCACTGACATGTGTGTATATATATATATATATATATATATATATGAAATTCACTACAAGAAAATTCACTGTTTTTCTGGCTGTTATCATCAATTTAATTTAATGACTATTCCTGAAAATAATTTGATTGTATAGAGAACAAAGGGTTAAAACAAAACCAACTTCAGATAGGTAATAAAATAGGTATGCATCTGACCACCCCAACAAAATAAGCAATAATTCCCTATCATCAATATCCAATCAAGTGGTACTTTTTAAGCTCTAGACTTTACAGAACTCAGATTTAGAAGGCGGCAGGATGATATCAGATATTTTTACTGTCTTATTTCCACTAGACAGTAAGGTAAAGCAAGAGAGAAAAAACAAAATTACTGGTTTAGTCATATGATAAAAATAGCAGTAATAGCAAAGTAACTGCAATGATCACAATATAGAGAGTTCTTGCTGAATTGGTCTAGCAGAAAATAAATGACAAGAGTTTCGTGAACTTTACAGCCATATTCCATGTACTAGCAATAAAGGAAAGCCCAGAATGGAATGAGAGACTGGAGACCTTGGTCAGCCGGGAGGAGTAGAGGCTCTTGGGCTGCTGCCACCATGCCATTCTGGGGTGGACATAGGCTGCTGGCAGCAGGATGACAGTTCCAGGAGGTAAGAAGCTTGCTTTCTGCTCCACCTCAATAAATCCCATAGGTTAAAGAAAAATAGAAATGTGATTCATTTCCTTCCTTTTTTTCTTGAATTGGAGGTACTCACTAGAAAATTCATCTGGGCTTTATCTAACATTTTGACAATTTATTTCCACCCTGCCCCACCCCACCCCTAACACACACACACACACACACACACACACACACACACGAGGAAGTGCGATAGATGAGAGGATAAAAATAGGCCATCTAGGTGTATTTTAATCTTTACTTACTTAAGTTATTTTCCCAATGTTTCAGCACCCTTGTTTGAAAAAAGCAGTAATATTAATATTGATACTTCACATCTATTAGTCACTATACACCAGCTGTTTATAAGCTCCTTTATGCACATTTATTTGTTTAAGATTTATGAGGTCAGGTGACTATGAATCCCTTCACAGAGAGGACACTAGATTTGTTACGGGAGAGCCTCCAGATGTTGAGAAGACTGACAGCCAGGCACTCAAAGGTAGAGGAAAGATACTTTATTACAAGCAACTGTGCTGGCCCAGGGGTATTATTACCCAAAGCTGAGTAAGAAGGGGTCTAGGAGAGCTCCTTTTATATTCTGAGGTAAAGATTCATCTCCTTGCCTATGTGTGGTTTCTACTGGCAACTCTTATCAGTTATATACAGCTGCAGAGTAGGGAGGGATGTTTGTGTGTCCTTGGTCATGATAGAAGGACCTAACTACAGTCTCCATAGTACCTGAAAAATTCCTGGCAGACCAACTTTTGCATTAGGGTCAGGGAAAACATCTTCTACCACAGAGTAACTTGCCCAAGTCTGTTATTGGCACCCTTTTAACCACTTAACTATACATATACAAATAGATTAAATAAAATATTGCATTTAAACTCTGATACTGTTGAATTTTACCTGAGCTCTGCATCCTGGAAAACAGTGGTTAATCCCCTCACCATTTGTGTTGTAGAAAATGGTTTACTGCAAAGAACCATCCTAAACCCATAGGGTTTACATAAGATTTCTTGTGGGTGCTCCCTTGTTTATATATGATAAAGACTAGATAAGGACTCCAAATTCCCATTCTTAGCCACATAAGTAATTAGCTGAACTGTTTGGTGTCCATTGACCAATCAAAACAAAATGTTAACCAAAATTTGTGTGGAATTCTCTCCTTCCCTCAGGCCCCTGAACTTTGACCTATTCTCAGCCTGAGATAAATACTCTTTACACTAACAGCCACACCCGAAAATAAATTGACCTCAGGGTACTACATTCTCTGATATGCTTTCAGATCAGCCCATCCACTCTACCCCAAAACTCCTTTTTCCCATTTGAGATTCTTTCTAGCCTGTGTTTGCCTCCGTAAGAAAAACCTATTTTACTTAACAGCTGAGACTCCTGTGAATCTTATCAGAGTTCTATTGAAACAGAGCCTCCATCCCCATCTCCTCCTGTTGCAATAATCCTTTCAAATGAAGTCTATTTTTATCCAGGTCTGGATTTGCTTTTTACTTGATGTTGCTCAGGTACACAGCAAGTATTCAGTAAGTGTAACTGTTAGGCTGGCCCAGAAGGACAAAATGGCGGCCATACCCGGGAAAAAGGAAGCTGACGAAACCACACCTGGAATCACAGGACCAATCCCCAATCGCCACGTATGAAGCGAAATTC
Source organism: Solenodon paradoxus (assembly GCA_004363575.1). Classification (NCBI taxonomy): domain Eukaryota; kingdom Metazoa; phylum Chordata; class Mammalia; order Eulipotyphla; family Solenodontidae; genus Solenodon; species Solenodon paradoxus. The sequence continues at coordinate 530,131 of RJWH01000443.1, forward strand.
TTTTACATAAAGATCGCGCTTCCCTTTGTTGGGGCGCGGCTTCCCCGGCCCTCGTTCTGCCGACTGGAGAACCTCGCCCGGGTGCGCAAACCCCAATAAAGCCCTGGCTATTCGACTTTTTGTCTAATTGACTTTCTTTCCTCGTGAAGCCCAGAAAAAACCTTTCAGTAACAACTGCTATTTTTCTCTCTCATCCTTTCCCCCGGTTCTGTGCTAAAAACATTGCCAGTATAGGTAGGAAGTAATGGAGGAATCTGGTTTGCTCCTTACTCCTAATGGGCATATATCTGTCTTGATTTCAAAGGGAATTAAATGGCACAATCAAACCTGGAGGAGGATTTATTTACAAGGGAGAGTAGTTTAAAAGATGTGGCTAGTATAAAAGAATGACAAGTAGATGTATTATAATTTTTAGAGTTGAAAGGAGACTAATTGGAGTATCACCTGGTGAATTTGAGATGGGTGGTAGGTGCCTAGTCTTCAAGCTACTGTACCTTAGGTGGCAGCTGTGCCTGTCCCTGTGTGTGCGTGCATGCATGTGTGCGTAACCTTAGTGACTGAAATGAGGACAGAATTTCAAACCAGGAAGGATTCTGGGACAATACTGTTCAAACCAGAACTATGGTACCCCTAACCATAAGTGATAGTAGCAGTAGATAGTAGCACCATCTCTAGGTTTGAGGGGACAAAAAGGGAAGCAGATGCTGCCAGAAAATGGAAGGATAGAGAAATACAGAGCAGTGACCTTCATTTGATCAAATGACCTGGGTAGCTTCAATTGAGGAATAAATATCCAAACTTAGTCTCCCAAGTGAGTCTCCCAGGGCAGAAAACCAGGTGGGAAAGTACAGAGATCTGAAAGTACACGTGGAAACTATTTATCACAAGAGGGTTCATTGACTTCTAAAGTATCTTGGATTGAGATTCCTGGAAACAAACTCTGAGATAGTCACGTGCAGAAGATTTATTAGAGTATGCTCACGAGTTACATCTGTGAAAAAAAGTGAAGGAGTTAGAATTGGGACACAGAGAGATGACTCACAATGCAGCCTTTTTTATGAGGAGTCCAGGAAATGGGAGGGCCCTTGCAGAGTCATCCCTAAATTAAAGCCATGCACGCACACATCAGCTGTCAGGATACAATCTTGGGCTAGGACTGAGCAGTGCCTATAACTTAGGGAAAGGGATGCAAGTGTGAGCCTTTAGTATCTGATGGGCGATGGGATCTGGGAGGAGCACTGCAGTTGTTCACCATACTGAGTGTGAGGGTGGAGTCAATTACTGATAGAATGGCCAAGGACAGTAAAATACTGAACTGAAAAGTACAGGTTACACTGTTGAGTTGGTGACAGGAGTTGCAAAGAGTAAAATTAGATACTGAAATGCATATGGAAACCATTCAAGTTCTATTTGTAGTAAAACTGTATAAATAAAAATAAACTCTTAATAATGCAGAAATAAATGACTCCTTCCTTAGCATGGCAAAACACCAGTATCTCAACCCAGGAGCTAAAATAATGCTTAATAGAAGCATCAGACTCCTTCCCATGAAAGTCAGGAACAAGATAAAACTATCAGTACTCAACATGATTCATTCATTTGTTCTGGAATTGGTGGCTAATGCAGCACAACAAAAAGAGGTGAGGTAGACATTTTTCACTTGAACTATAGAGATAAAATATTGTCACTATATTAGTTAAAATAACAAATTTTGATAATTTAGTTGATGAGAGCATGGAGAAGAAGGCACACAGGTCATTGCTTGTGGGACAGTAAATGACTATAGCCATTTTTGGCAATCTGGCACAGTTATTAAAATTAGATACAGTTTACTCTTTCATCAGTGATTACACTTCTAGGAATTTATCTTATGGACATATTCGCACGTACAGGCAAAAGCAAATGTATAAGCATATTAATTTCAGCTTTTGTAATTGCAAAGAAAGCAACCTAAATGCCCACCAGAAGGGATTATAATCCAAATATGAGAGAAAATGCTCTGTATCATATAAAGATGTTGACTTACTATAATACACACCTTAAACCTCCATAATGTTACGATACAATTTTCCTTCAGTAGAATCAGTTAAAGAAAAATAAAGAAAATTAATGAAGTATATTTGTTTGTACTAATTAAAATGATTGTCAAGCTATATTACTGAGTAAAGAGAGTCAAGATGCATAAAATGTGTATCTATGCTATTTTATTGTTAAAAATACACCATATATGGATAGAAAACCTCAAGAAGACTACATTAAGAAAATTGTTAAAGATGAACATGTTTGGAGATTAGAACTGACTAGGAGAGCAAAATATGACACAAATATCTTTTTAGCATTGTTTTGTAACTTTTGACTTTTATGCCTATTGAAAAATTAATGTAATAAATAAATGTACAAAAGAAATGAACTCAAATCAAGCAAATGTTTAAAAAACACAACTGACAACAAAGCTTTATAAGCAGCTACTGTAGGAACAACAAAACAATCAACTTCCTTTCCTCCAAAAAGGGGGTGGGGAGAAATCAGAAAAATTAGACTGATAATAATCTATAAGAGAATGTGTCAGAGTTGAATTACAGAGATTTATTGCCCTTCCAGCCTATAGTTATGGGGATGGGCTTGATACTGGTGATGAAGGTATATTCCTTTGTATTTTGGCCAAGAAAATGACTGTTACGACATTCTCTGTAATCTATTCAAACTTTGATTTGATGGACAGAATTCCTAGATGAGTCAGATGTATAAGGCCTTGTCTTGCAAGGGGCTTGGAGCAAAACCAGATGCACCACTGCTGAGCAGTTTAGTAGGCTCACCTCTCCCCCAGACTCTCGGTGTTTGTAAAGAGGCATGTTTGGGTTGGGATGTGACTGAATTCATCAGGGACTTTACACGAGTACAAGGACAATGACCTCCCTTGCTCTTGTTTTAATGTGGCAACCATGAGATGTTGCACAACCAAAGGACAAATATGCCTTGGCACAAAGCAGTCTGAACATAGATGCTAACTGCCCAGAACCTAGAGATCTTGGAGGTCACCTCTGTGGTGGGAAATTGAGTTTCAGGGAAGCCCTTCCCACTGAAAAAAAAAGAAGGAAATCTTATTACCCTGCAAACCAGTTTGAATTTTACTCATTGGACAATCTTACTGTTCGTATTGGTCTTCACAGGGCTTAATACTGATCCCTAAATACGAACAACTTTAAATATCCTTCTTGTGATGCCCTTTCAAAATTCAAGGGAGCCAAGGAAAGATGTGAGATCAAATAAAAATCTCAAAGGTTACAAAACAGGGCTGTTTTATTCACCCTATTCTTTAATGGGAGGGGGGCACTCTTTGATTACTGGAATGCAAATCTTTTTGCCATAGACAACCACATATGTATGCCTCTGTGTGCTGATGGTATAGTTTTAATAGCACGAATCATGGTTATAAGCAACTATTCCTACTCTGACTTTTGCCAGAAAGAATGGCTCAAGTCTCAGTTGCCGTCCTTCTGTAATCATTCACCAGAATTCAAATAGCTTCATGAAACAGGTCAACTTTTGCAGGTGCATAGCTGTCCACTTTGCAGCTAATTCACTCTGGCAGGCACGTAGGGAAATTATGCTGTTCAGAATCAAATGTTCCAAAGGAGCATTACCAAACTTTTTATATGACTGAGTGGCAAAATTGATGAAACTTGCTCCAAAAATTTTCCAGGTCAAGCTTATATATACCAGTCTCTGCCCAAACATGATTGCTAGGAAGATGAGGCAATTTTGTAGATTTGTGTATTTCTTCAGGTACCTCAACCAGGATGGTTGAGATTAGACGCAAAGGTGTTTCTTGAGGGAAAATTCTGGAACTGGTTCAGGTCTGCTGTAGCTACCTTCCCACCTAGCTGAGAGTTTTAGGCTGGTTTCTACTGCCTCATCAAATGTCAGCCTTGTTTCCTGTTTGCTTGATGTACAAGATTTACGTATCTTTGATCATTCAGCAACATAAAATCCTAACTCTGTATTTTTGTTAGAAACTAACCTTGAATAGTCAATTATCTTATTCCTTCCAAAAGCTCAACAGAGAAAAGTAACATATAGTCAAGCTCGAGTAAAGACATGTTATCCATCTACTTTTGGGGGACTTTTAAGGTCCATCCTCAATCCATCACTTTAGATCATTGTAAAGCTATAGATTTATGTGACATTTACTTACTCTCTTCCAGAATCTCCATTAATGAGTTTATCTTTATAGAATACAAAGACCAGATTTGATATAAGACTATTGAAGTTATTTATGAAAAATCCTACAATGTCTCATTTATAAGACATCACATGATAGATTCCTTTTTATTTTTTTGGTTTAGGGTTTATTATCAGGAGGAAAAATTCCTTTTGAAAAACTAACTTCCAAAAAATTCTTATGACTCAGGCAATGGAGACACTCAGGTGTTTGGACCACATAAATCCCAAGGATCAGTTCTTGACCTAGGGCCACTGTGAAAAAACAAGATAAACAAACAAATAAAAGATGCTTCTTCCTTCTCTCTCTTCCTTCTTCCTTAAAATGCTCTTCACTTCCCTCCCTCTCTCCTTTCTTCCTTTTTTCCTTCCTTCAAAAAGCAAAAACAAATGAAAAAAAATCTCTATTTTCCTTATTTCCTGTTCTAAGAGCAACACATTACTCTTCTTTTACTGATTAGCATACATAGAATTCATAATCATCCAGTTACCATGTTAGCCTTTGAGCTAGAGTAGTTACTTTCTCCTCCTTTTTTTTATGACTTTATTATTATATTTCTATCCCAATAAAGGTGTTATTATTGTTATTTATTACTATTAATAAAGGCGTTATTATTATGATTGTCTCTTATTGGAAGCTCCTGTATGAACTAAGTTTATTTTTAGAAAAAGTAGGGCTATGCATTTATATAATGATAAAGCACTTCCATAAAACAACACTATTTTCATTTTGAAAAGTAAAACAGAACCCAATAATAACAACAACTATACCCAAGTAATGAAGAAATTTTATTTATTCATCTATTTAAAAATATTTTATGGAAGAAATATTGCACTACAATATATAGGTTTTAGGTTGGAACATTTATTTATGTATTTATTTTTAAAGGAAAGATGCAGGCAGGAATGAAGGTGAGAGTGTTATGGCTGAGCCTCCAGACAGCAAGAAGGCTGACAGCCAGGTACTCAAAGGTAAAGAAAAGGCATTTTATTGCAAGCAACTGTGCTGGTCCAGAGGTATTGTTACCCAAAGCTGAGCAACAGGAGTTCTAGGGGAGCTCCTTTTATACTTGGAGGTAATGATTCATCTCCTTGGCTATGTGTGGTTTCTACTGGCAACTCTTATCAGTATGTACAGCTGCAGAGTAGGGAGGCTATGCTTGTTTGTCTTTGGTTATGATAACAGGACATAGCTGCAGCCTCTATAGAACAGTATGTAGCTACAGTCTCTGTAGTACCGTGGAAAGTTCCTGGCAAGCTAACTTTTGCATTGGGGTCAGGGAAAAGTTTTCTACCACAAAAGAAGAGAGAGGAGGAAGAAACATTTATTTTACTTTATTTGTTCATCTTGGTTATTACCCTGGTCCCAGGTCTTAAACCTGGGTCCCTGGGATACATGTGGACTATGCCTGGTGGCCTTATATGCTAGGCCATCAGGGTGCAGCAGAACATTTATTTTTAAGTCTGATAAAGAGTAGCAGTATTCATTATTTGTTTAGCTAATACTTAACTGCTATGATGACATAAAGAAAATTTTCTTTTTTAATTCATTCATAGCAATTAAATATTAGATAAATTCGTTGATTCTTTAAATGCAGTAATAAACATTAAGTCGGTCAAACTTCATGTTGGAGGCTGACAACTATAGCCTTTGGGGAGGTCCTGGGAAAAGACCAAGAGAGGAGAGGGCAATGGGTGTCTTATATCCACTAAACATGCATGTGCACCAATTTAAGCTGATTGGTGGGTCAGTCCTGACTCTCCCTGGCCTTTTCAGTAATGATAACTCTGTGAGGGCACAAATGAACTCAGATTTGCTATGAACTATTTGGTGAATGAATGGGTAAATAAATCAATGAACGAATCAATGATATAACTACTCCACTAGGAGGACTGTGATCCATGTGCCCAAGGGCCTACAGCTTTGTCCCTAAGCTTCTCTTACCAGGAGAAGGCAGCCCCATTGGGGACTCTAGGAAGCTATTTCCCAGGGAGCCTTTTTCTCAGTGGGTTTTTAGTTTTGAAAGAGAGATTAATGTCCTTTCTCTACCTAAATGCCATGGCTTTAAACTACAAAATTGGTTGTGGGCTTTTCTTTTTTTCTTAGTATAATTTTTCTAAAAGAAAGGTACAAGCAGGAATGAAGGCAAGCAGAGGCAGGCAGACAGTAAGAGAGAAGAGAAGTACTTTATTTATTTTATTTAGTTGTTCATCTTGGTTGCTCCCGTCAGGCTGGGTCTCAAACCTGGGAGGTTGGTATGTGTGTGAACTTTGCCCAACCCCTGCTCCACCAGAACTCAGTTGTGTTTTTAAATATTGTACCTTTTTGAACCCTCACAAATCCTTACCAACTTTCATTTCCTCTACTTTTTCATAGCTGTATACAAGAAAATATATTATGAACATTATCTTGGGTTCTTTGAAGCCTTGTCATAAAATTAATACATCATACACTAAAAATATCATGACATTGGGGAATCATTCTAATCCAATGGTTCTCCAACTTTCGTGTGTATCCTAATCACCTGTAGAGCTTTAAAACTCAGGTTGCTGGACCCCATTTGCAGAGGCCCCTGGGTAGGAGGGTGTGGGGGTTGGAGGTCAAGAACTGAATTTCTAACAAATTCCAAGGTGATGCCGCTGGACCAGGGATCAGATTTTGAGAAAAACAGCTCTAATCTAACTTTCTTTATCCAGAGATCTGCATCTTGTGTAACCCTTCAGTGGCTTCTGTTCTGAATGCTATTGGCAACTGTGCAGAATGGCTTTAGGAATGTGAGAATGACTAATCTGATGACTCTGACCTGCATTATCTGCAGCTGGTGGCTGGTTGCAAAATGGAACAGTTAAGGATTGAGACATAAAACACAGGAAATTAATATGAAGCTCCTCTGAGTATAAAATCCATAAAATTGCCAGTATTCTTCTGTTTTGGTCATACACGTGCATCCTGCTTTGTTCTGCTGTTCTACCCAACATGAATGAGACCATACCCAGAACAAAAGACAGTCTCTCTCTGTCTTTAGAAGAATGGCAAGGTCACAGGAAGACAAGCAAATGGAAGGAAATTCAATGAAATAAAATTCTAGTGCTGATGAAACAGAAAAATGACATTATTTTAATTTAATTTTATGAATCTCCATATTCAATCTGTAGCTGTTGTAGTGGGGAAATCTGAACTTCTGTTGCCTCCAAAGAGTGACTTCTTTATACGAAAATAATTTCTTTCTGAATGTTTTCTATGATTTTGAACTTCATATGACTCTTTCATATGGATTCATTATTGACTTGGATGATATAAAATATTAAAATAAAAATTGAACATACAATAATAGAAACATGAATTTTAAATAGAGGTTATGAGGTAGAAATAAGTTGAAATTTCATAATGATTATTAGGAAGTCATTTAGCTTCTTAGAAATTTATCTTTTGAGTTTCTACAAATGTAGGTTAATTTTTAAAACTTGATTGGTACCAAGTGAAATGAGTTGATACAAAGTCTTGAAAATCTGGTTGACTGAACAAAAATTACTTTGAAGTTTTCTTTCTATCATGTCTTTTCTGTGTGGTCACAAAGTACTGTTTCATATCACAGACTAATTCTCTGATGTTTTCTTTTACTTATCAGAACAAGATGATAGTTTATCTTTCATTCATTCCACTAATCTCTGTGTATTATTTACCTAAATCAGTTCTATCTACTACTCAAAGTGACTGCATTGATGCACATGATTGAGGATGGAATTAAAGAAATTGTATTTGAATTTAAATTACTACCCAGGAAGACATAGAATAAGTTTGACTGCAGTTTCCTATGTTATTTGATTTGAACATAATAAGGTTTACATCTCATATAGTTTTGTTTTTAGAAGACCTATACTATGCATTTCAAATAGTGATTGATTTTGATAATTTCTCACTTTGCTTTTGCTGTCTAATAAAAAAGTGGGCATTTGAATCAGGTTTATAATGATTTTGTTTATCACGTTTTATATGTTAATATATTAACTTATACACATCAAATGTGCATTTAACTGTTTTATTTGATTAAAATAAAACTTTGACATTTTTCTAAAGGTACACAAAAGTACTGAAATTAGTATAACTTGGAGAAAAAAAATCTTTCACCCCGTGACTCCTTAAGGGCTGAGTTTAGCACAGGCAGTTCTGCAGACTCATGTTTGCAATCATTCCTTTGCAGAAATTAACACAGGGGATGAGGGCTGTCTTATTTCAGAATCTATTCTTGCTTGAAGAAGGAGGAGGAGGAGAAAAATTATAATCTCAGAGTTTTTATTTAGTATGTGTATAGGATAATGAGCTAGATGAGTCTAGAAGCTTGGAACTAGCTCAACAAATTCTAATACGGCTAAACAGTGATGTGTATGCCATCTCCACCATGGTCTCTGTGGTGACCAGATGTTTTGCTCAGATGGCTAAGGCACAAACTATGAATTCCATGAAACTGGTTTCAAGATCTGGGACTAGAGAGAAAACCCATCAAATTCTAGAGGGATATTTTGTTCTCTTAAAGGATATTCCTTACTCAGTATGCTACTTTTGAAATTATTGTTTTTCTTTAGAAGGTATCGTGTCTGAGAAGTACTTTGAAAAAAAGACCACTCATTGGAGTTGGGGCAAGTTCTCCTCAAGGTCAGCAGCTGGTCTTATCCTTGAGGATGAATGGATATATATATATTTTTTGGTTCTTTGAAAAAATAGACAGACTATCTCGGAAAGAACAGTGGACCTCTGCCTGGGTCCTGCTGGTGAAAACATTCATCCAGAGTTTGTTCTGGATGCCACATCTCAGGAAAGTCAGACCCTTTCAAAGAAGAATGATAAAACTGGCCAGGACTCAGAACAGCTGTTGTATGAAGCAAAAATAAGAAAGCCAAGATACTTCTGCTGCGACCTCCAACCCATCAGAGTCAGTGAAAGATATAATTATTGTTCTAGAAATTGGGAATTCAGAATTTGGGGGGTGCTATTCCTTTAACTGGCTTTGTAGATGTGGACAAGCTTCTTAATCTGGCTAACCTTGGTTTCCATGTTTTTAAGATGGATTCTGGGTTTCCAGGGGATAGTTTCTATCCCGAGGCAGCACAGGGTAGTCACTAGGAACACTGACTCTGGAACCAGATCACCTGAGTATGTAACCCCATTCTTTCTTAACTTATTGATGCCTGGATTCCTCATCTATAAAATAGGGATGATAGTTCCTATTTCACAGGTTGTTGAGGAAATCATAGGTTAGTACATATAAGTTCTTTAGAACAGTGCTTGGCACTTAGTAAATGCTCAATAAATGTTAGCTGTTAAAACTATAGAAATCTAGTACAGGGTCCAACTTTGCACAACTGGAAGTATTTAAAGATTTTATCATCTTGGATCTGTTTTCTTGATTTTAGCTTCAGAGATTTAAGAAATCAGAATTCTCTTTGTAACTCCATTCTGCCCCCAATCCTGCCCCAGCAGGGATTCTCCTACCCCAAACCTGCTATTGTCTAGATAAAGATTCAAGAGGGTGGAGGCAAGAGAAAGAGGAGGAAGAGAAATATTGAGCCTACACAAAAGGCTGAGTGGGATAGAGCAAGTTGTGTATAAATAAGGAATCACCTTGATATGAATATATATGAAAGTTGTTTCTCTGATGCAAAGCCATCACTGATAATGAACTTGCGCAGCTTAGGTGAATCCCACCATCTCCTCTGCCACATTACCTGTCTTACTTCTATTGTGCTGCCTTTTGCTGCTCTCCATTTCCCCGCTCCACTACCTACAAGTCATAATGTCAAGGGAGAAGTGCACATACACTGCAGTACATGCGTATCTTTGCTCAGCCTCCAGAGAGGAACTTCATGAGTTCAAGGTATTGACAGAGCTGAACTCAACCTCTTGAAGAGAGTGAATGAAATGAGATCATTTTTAAGTTGAGTTTTTAAAAAAATTCAATGTTTTTAATCCTTCCACTAAACAAGCAAATGCAACCTTATAGGGTTTTCCTTAAGGTATAGTCAAGTTAAAACATGTCATTATAGAGTACTTAAGATGTACCCCTTAATTTAAAAAGTATACTCCTAGATTTAGAATATATTTTTCTCAAAGTTTTGAATTTTAGGGCTAAAAAGGGACCTTTAAGATCATTCAGCTCCATGTCAGCATTTTTAAGATGAGGAAGCTGAGAGGTGGTGAAGTAAAGACACTTGTCTTGTTTCACATGGCTAATTAACATAGCTGGGACAAAAACAGTGTCCTATCAAGAATCGTTTTTCTTATATCCCAGAGAATTCTTCCTCTAAAGCAATTATTGTTACTATTTTGTGAGCAATTCCAGAGCCAATGAAAATAAAACTAGCAGCATCAACGGCTCTTGCAGAATACTGGTTAAGGGTACAGGGCCTGGGGCCAGAGTGTCAGGGCTGGAATGTTGTCTTTCCCAATTATTAACAGTATGATCTTGGACAAATTATTCTATTTCTCTGTGAAGTCACAATTGACCTGCTTGCAAATGTTTCAATGTGTTTGTAGAGTGTTCTGCTCTACATTAGAGCAATGTTAAATGTCAGTAAATACAAAATCATTTATGTATTTAAGTACTTAATTATTGTTAATTATTATTTGTGAAAATCACAGTATAAATATCTAGTACAGCTATAGGTGCTTGCTTTGCTAAACTGAGACTATTAAGGGATGTCTACACCCTGTATCCTTTTCGAGGTCTTTCACATTTAAGAATCTTGAGAAGTCAGAATTCTCTTCCTAACTTTATATTGTCCTCACCTCAGGTCAAGCAAACATGTGCCAACTCTAAAAACCTGAGAATAGAGATCTGGGCAGAGTTTATCTTATCCTTATCTCTAGGATTCTGACCTGTGTCTGAAAAATAAATATCTTTTGACTGATGGATGCAATGATATATCTAGAAATTGAATATAGAAGTGGTTTAGGGTTGATCATCTAACTGGTATTAGAGATTAGAGGGTTTTAATTGAAATTGTATTTGTTAGAGTAATTTATATTGATTAAGGGGTATGGTGAATATCCCCTCATGCCAGCTCTTAAAATCAGCAGAGAATGATTGAATGCCTTTCTAGGCTTGAGTGGATAAATAAAGATAGCAGAATTAAAGCTCTGTCTCAGCAGACACCACCACTAGGATACAATAGAATCAAATAGGGAAAGATGGGAATAGAAATTTCAAAATGTGCCCTGAGATGGACTAATCCAATATAAACTGGGTTGTAGTGACACATTTAGGTGGGAGACGTCTTCATTATAATATTATGCAAGAGATGCATTCAACACCCTTGCAGGAAGATAAACAATTTGAACTGTGGCCTTAGACCTAAAACCTGTGGCCCATGATTTACAAAACAATGTTCCAGAGTATGTATACATGTGAGTCTCTTATCACTTTTTGTTTTTCCTCACAATGGTATGAGATTAAAAAGATAACCATTTTACCTCTTGTTGGGAAAGAAACTCATGTATAAACTATCAGTGTCATGCTTAGAATCTAGAATTATCTGATAAAGTATATTTAGATATCTACATGACAATGGGGAGTTTGCTTTGAGTTTTTCATTCACTTGATTCATTTGTTAGAAATTTAAATTAACTTGAATTTTTCATTGGACTATGAGTTTTTAATTTACATTGGAACCAAGCAGAATTATAGATATTCTCTTTGCTGAAAAACTATCTTCTCCATCCGATCCTAGTCTCTACATTTTTTGCCTTTATTTTTATGTCTATGTGGAAACTTGTCTGACTGGTCTTTGCTTCTAAAGACGAGACGTAAGGTTATACAAAAGTCTTGGCACTCCCTGCTTGATGACTGCACAAATGACTAAGTGTGAGGCAAATTCTTGTTGGATAACTTCATCACACAGTCCCAGAAAATCGCCAGTACACCTTCGTTATTAAAGGGTTTTTGTTTCTTTTAAAATGACTACAATATTTATTATAATAGCTAGTTGTCTTATTCACTTTCCTTTCTATGTTTTAGTTTTCCTTCTATAGTCTTCATGGCTAGACTTCTATTAGAAGCTAGAAAATAATTTTCCCCTCTATTATTGAAGACTTTTCCATTTGACAAAAATTTGCCTTTTCATGGGAGAGGAAATATGGCTTGATTTTATTTCTGTTGTTTCTGAGTTTATTCACCAACATAATTAATGTTATCAAAACAGCTCTTGGAACAGAGCTTAATCCCTCGCTTTTGTTTCTAATGCTAGGATGATTAGCTCTGGAGAAATAAGTAAATAAATAAATAGTATGCCAGGCATAATAGCAGTGGTAGCATTCCTTAGCCTTGCTTCTGCCCACATTTATTTACATGCACATCCATCTGTAATGTCTCAGAATTAACCACTGTTCCTCCAGTCTAGAGAAAATGCAAAGGCCTCTTTTCAGAGACTTTATAAATGAACTTCTTACAGGTGGGTCATAAAAACCACTTGCTGACATGAATTTCCTTCTTTAAGGAAAGGAATTCACTGCTGTACTCTGGGCATAGTGGTTAGGCCAATTGCCTCCAAAGGACTACAGGACACATACCTCTGGGTTCGAGTCCAGGTCCAGGGGGATACGACCAGTGTTAGCAACTAAATACAAATAAAACAAAATGCCTCTATTTCCTCTCTTTTCCTGCCTGCCTGCCTACTTGCCTTTATTCCTGCCTGCACCTTTATTTTAAAAAACGAAAAAGAAGAAGTCACTTTTTAACATGGCACTCCTGGTCCCTCTTTGCCAAGATGTTTATTCAAATATCCCCATAAAAATTCTTGATCTGTTCAATTAAAATGATTATCAGTGATGCTGTTTTCATTTCATATGTCTTGTCTCCTATCTTTTTAATCCCAGGCTTAACTCTTCGTGACCCTGTGGGATTTTCAAATTCCGTGGTAATAATATTTCCACAGTGTGATATGCTGGGATCCTGTACTAACAGGACATTAAGTGTCAATTGTCTTTTCAGATCTTAGGTTCCATTGATGATAGATTGTACAATTAGGAGTGCGATAGTGAGTTACTGGTTTTTCTACCAAAAGGGATCATTTATTTATTTTCTTTAAGTTGCTAAGGAAATAAGATTCAGCCCATAAAGATTATTCTATTAATTTGACTCTTTCTCCAATATTCCTGCATTTCATTTATTTAGTTGTTCTTTCCTGTCACCGTTATTGCTTCATCGTTTCCTACTCTTCTTCACACTCCTCACTATGATTTCTAAACAACACTTGGAGAAGAATAGAGCAAAAGTCCATGGTCAGAGTCTGAAGGAAAGGAGCAGAGAAGAGGCTGAGGGGGGAACTCTGTGCAGGGAGCGGGTGGCAAGGGCAGATAGACCTGTTACCAACACTCTGGGCTCCTTCTTCCTCATCTAGCAAACTTGAGGCCAGGACTTGGCCTCTTCAGCTTCCTCTGGCTTCCATTCATGACTTTAAGACCATTCTCAGGGCAATCTGCTCAGAAAGCAATTGACTATCTTCCCTTTTGGCCCACAGGGTGATTCTGCCACTGTACCTGCTGGCCTGGCATCATGGAAATCTGACAAGTCTGCCTCGCAGAGACATACAGATCAGCTTCTTTCTCTTCTTTCCTTTATTACCATCAGAGAGAGGCCCAGAGCAGGAGGAAGCCGTGAGCATAGAAATCTCCCTGGACAAGGGAGCTCTTGTGAAATTCACTCTGCAGGGAAAGCAATACTGTGGGGGTGTCATTTTCAGTTGTGCTGTTACTGGCATGACAATTTAAACAGTACTGTTTCCCTGATCTGTTTGGGCTTGGTTTCCACTCTTGCATAATGCACATGCCGGGTTCTTTGTACTGTGGGCAGCAGGGAACCCACAGCTACCAGGGTAAAAAGCAGCAGGATTCTCTAATTTTATGAGTCAAGCAAATTCCAAGATATATATGTTTAAAATGCCATATTTTTATTGCTAAAACAATGTATCAACATGAAAGATTAGTTTTGATAATTATTATATTTTTTGCTATACAGAAATAAGTTAGTTCTGTGTGCCCTTTAGAATCACCAGGGGAGCTTTTCAAATTATGAATGCCCAGGTCTTGCTCTGAATCAATTGAATCTGAATCTAATGTGCCATATCCCAGGCATCTGTATTTTCAACAAACTCTTCGCATAGGTTGTCAGCCATCAGTGGATGATAATATTTTGAAATAACCAATTTGCTCTCCAGTCAGCTTAAGTAGTAATCTCTCCTTGTGATCCTGTCACTGGTCATATTTCTTTCCCTAGTCTTACAAGTAAACATTAGCTTAAGTTTGGTATTTATCATAACCATCAGAAAGATTTAAACTTTTACCACATATGTATATATATTTGTAACTCTGAATAATATGACATTTCTAAATTTCAACAATTGCATAAATGTGATTAAGCCATATATTTATTTCTGAAACTTTTTTGCTCAGGAGTTTTTCATATTAACACATGCAGTTTTAGTTATTTTCACTAATGTATAGTATTCTATCATATAAATATTAAATATTGTTTTAACTGAGCCACTGATTATACCATTTTAATGTTTATTTCCATCTGGTGCGATTTTCTTTCACTTGTAGTCAAGCACATGTGTTTTAATAGTGATCATTCTATACAGCTCAGTTTGGAAAGGAAAGGAGAGGAGGAAGAAGCATGTTTCAGTAAGGAAGCAGAGGAGGAAGCACTTTCATTTATTTGTTTATTTATTTTTGATTGTAAACCTGGGTCCATGGTCTAGCTACAAGAGTGCACCAACTCCTAGTATAGTTTTGGTCAGGGAACTGGTAATGCTGTATGGAAGATTTGGGAATATGTGACTTATTCATTTTGTTGAATTTCTTTAGGACAACTTTTCAAGAGTAGGATTAGTGAATCAAAGATCAGGAGCAATTTTATAATTATTGTGATACATTTTATAATATTTTTTTCTAAACATGCCTTTACTATCTCTGGATTATCACTGGATGATTTTGTTTCACAAGGGTATATGCTATTTGGAGTGATATTTTTGGAAGTATACTCTTGATTCCAACTCTTAGAACAAACCAAACACTGAAAATAATTTCAAGAATTGAATCTATATTGAAAATAGCCTATTTAAAACTAAACGGAATAGCAAACAAACAAGAAATAGCAAAAAAAAAAAAAGAAAGGTTAGCAGATGGATTCCAGATGTAATTTGACACTGATAATTGGAAATCCCATACTTATGTTGCCTAACCTCTTTATTAAATCTCAGTCTTCTTTATCTGTAAAACGGGATTATACTTAAATAACAGTAACTAGTAGCACAATATTTTTACAATCTTTATCATGTATTAGGCACTGTTCTAAACACTTTACATATGCTAGCATTTCATTTTAATAACGATTCTATCGTGTAGGCATTATTATTATTATCCTTATTTTTTGGTTGAGGAACTGAGAAAGAGAAAGATTAAATGACTTTTCTAATGCCATAGAGCTAGTAAATGACAGAGCCAGAATTTTGACTCGGACAGTCTAGCTCCAGAGTTTAGACTCATAATCACTAAATAAGTAAGATAGTTTATATAAAATACCTAGTCCAATATCTGGCACATAGTAAGTACTCAACACATACTTGCTGTTGTTATAATGTATTTGAAAAAGCTACGGAGTGTAGCAGAATTGATTTAGAAGCTCTAGAAAACAGAGTCGATAATTGGAAGTTTCAGGAAGACAAATTTTGACTCACTAGCCATAGTACACTCCTGGACACTGGACATGAACAAGGAGAGGCAAACGACCATTTATCAAGAATGATGTAGAAGAAATTTCTACAGCAGGTGGTTGGCTGAATTAAATCACTTCTAAGGCACTTTCCAACAATAGGACTATATAATTCTAGACTACAGTCTTATGTTCTTTTTGCCACACAGTAAAGCTTCATTTGTTTTCTTTAATATTAGTTTCATTTTACTAGCTTTGTTGATGTTATTTTCATCATAATTACCTGAATCATTCGCCAATGAGAGCGTGACTTTGTAGTTTGTGTAAGCCTTTGGCAGTCTTTCATGTTGTAATGTTTGATGTGTAACAACATCTCAATATTATAATGATGGGTGCTGAAGAAATCGGCATACAAACATGTAAGCTACTGTGCCATGGTGGTCAGCCCTCCCAGGCATATTACTGTCACTTAGCTAAATATCGTTTGGAGGCTGTTCGTTTTAACTATCAAGAAAATGTGAAGACCTATGAAATCATCATATGGGGTTAAATGTCAACACTGAAAAATTACAAGACTATGATTATAGGTGTGAGTTGATGTCACAACTATAACAACTCAGTTTGCAAGTGACTTAGGGGAGTTCCGAAGAGTTTTCTGCTGGGAAGGGGAATTGCTCCCTTGATGGGAGTAATTGTTTTGCTCCAGTCATGGGGAAGTCATGTCTGACCTCAGGATTTTGCCTTCCTTTTGGATTTTAGCCTAAGCAATTATTTTGTCATTACCATTACATCTTAAGCAATGTTTCCAGATAATGCACAGTTTGTACATTAACTTCATGTTAATTTTTTCCAGAAAAGGTGATTTAAAGGGCTCAGTTAATTCTATTTCAAAGATGTTGTTGGTGGAATCCATAGCAAATATACTGGACTAGCTCAGAGCATCAGCAGTTAGAAAAAAAATTCTTCTTAGCTATATGTTTTCATCTTTGATCTAATGTTTTACATGGTGCTGAATGTGAAGTTACTAAGGAGATAAGTGGAAATAAGCATAAAATTTTGGGTATCAAATTTATTATATAAAAATAGGATATGGAGTCGGAAGGAAGGAGGACAAATAGTTTAAAACATTAGGAAATTTAATCTATAATGTAGGGGGGAGTGAGAAAGTCAGAGCCTTTAAGATATTATTATCAGCAATTTGAAATGACCATTTTCAAATCACCATGCTGGAAGCACAAAATTTGCCTTAAAAAGAAAGCGTTGTCTTTTTATTTAGTGGCATTCGACTATTTTCAACATTAATAATAATTCTCCTAAAGACTGCTACAGCTTGACTTGTATTTATAATGATACTCTTATGCAAACAACTCATGTATTTATACATGAGTATTATACTCTGTTTAACTTAGAAACATTGTAACTCAACTTTAAAAATTGAAAGAATGCCATTTTATTTTGAATAAATTAATTTTGGCTTTGTAATCTGACCAAATAATAAGTGACTACGAGTAAACATTTGAGGCTTCTTGCTTTTGGACTTCAAAGAGGGTGGCAAGCTGTCTGGCCATAATTACAAGTCATTATCCTTGTGTTATTCATAATGAATCCAATAGGATGAGGGCTGTCAGAGTTACCCAAGAACTTGAATTAGAACTCTTAAGACTGCAATGACAGCTGTGAACAATCAGTCACTGCTTTTTTGGAATGTGATATTTCTAAAAGATACATATCATTTACAGACATAAAGTAAATTTTGGAAAATTGGCTTGTGTTAAAAATATACAACATTAGGTTATAGGACTGGATAGGGAAAGAATGGGCTCATGTCATAGAATTTTCAAAACTGAAAAAGTTTTTTTTCTACTGTCCATTTAAGATGGAAGGCAATTTTTTATTCAAACAAGACAGTAGGAAATTGACAAATATAATTTAGAAGGGAGGTGACAGGAAAAAATGTTTGTCCAAAAATTATAGCTATGTCTATTATAGCTAGGTGTAAATCTCAATTTACAGTATTATTCTTAAGTAAATTATACTTTGATAACTTGCTGCATTTTAGAGATTGTAAGGCTATAAGTATGAAATCTGAACATTATTTTAACATAATCTATTTTGTGTAACATTTTGATAAAAGTATCCTGAGTAAGGCAGCATATTTATCTGTAAAACAAGGCAAAGAAATTGAATTTAGAATCATCTTCTGGTAGGTTAGTTGAATACACAAAACTTTCTTGTAGACCTGGAGCGTGGCAGATCTTCCTGCTCATGATAAAACCTGAACTACAAACAAGGTACCCACTTTGAAAAGAAAAAAAAAAGTGTCTCTCATCTCTGCTGAAAAAGGAAGCACAGTGACTGAAGCAGCTTGAATTCATGCCATGTATTTGAAAAAGTCTTTCTTACACAGGCATTTCTCTTTGCCCCCGCCACCTTCTATTGTAGGATAACCCAGCCACAGGGTTACTTGAGAGAAAACATTCTCTCTCTTTTTTTATTTTTAATGCAAGGAGGGCTGTTTTATAAACAGGACAGACAGAGCAGGGAAGTCTTGATAATCTTCTGCTGAATCCTGTGAGTCACCACTGCAGAACATGAGACCTGTGAGGTCAGTGGCTTGTCTCTAAAATCAGAACAACAGTAAAGAGAAAAAACTGGCAGTGCCATCTGTGGGCAAAACTCCTCCTCATCATTATGGGGGCTTTTCCCTACTGACTCCTTTCTCCCATCCCACCACTTCAGTCAGCCCCCCATTTTTAGGCTTCCTATGCCCCTGTAAGTAGAAGACAGGATTCTGCTCTGCTCCCTCTGCTAAGGTGCTAAAATTTCTCCTATGAACGGACCCTTTCAAAGAGCAGGGAATCTGAGTCAAATCCCCTGTGACTCAGCAAACCACCTCAGTGACATCACACTCCAATTCACCAGCAGTGTTTCAGGCTTGCATCAAAGGATTTCGATCTGGAAGGGACCTTAAGATTCAACACAAAACAAAGCAAAAATCCATCCTTCTTGTGCTACACATGAAGAACTGAGATCATGTGATATCACAGAGCTAAGTCATGGCAGAGAAATGAGACAAGAACTGAATGTCTTGAACAGGATTCTTGTAAATGGAAGAGCAACTCATTATCTCAGGAGATCTGTGGGTGCTGCCTCCCAGCCGCTGCTCGCTCCAGTGTGTAGTTACTAAGCGATGTGGGTAGGAAACACAATTTTAGATGGGGTGATTCAGGGCTTCATATTTAAAGAAATGAATCGTTCTGAGTATGTCATGTGCAAATGAGTGCAAACAATTCTTCTTCACACTGTTTTATAAAACAATCATAAGCTCCACAGCTATTTCCTTATTGGGATATGTCCTTAAGTGAACTGAGGGAGATTAAGCACTTTATCTTCTATCCCTTTGAGTGTCTCCCTCACACACCAAGGAAGCTAAACTTGAAATCCTGAATTCTCTGGCCCATGTTTAGAGATGGTTCCCTTTCTAGTAGATAGTCTTTATCTGAACCTTAAGTCTAGACAGCTGGGTGTCTATTTAATGGGACCTACATTTCATCCCTTCCAGACATACTGCCCAACTGCAAAGTGGAAACGCATTCAACTCTTCTTTCATTTGTCTGACATATCTTGTGTAGGCAGAGCATATTTATACAAAGCAAAGAATGTTCAGGGAGCAGAAACAGACAGATAAAAAAAACCATGTCATTATTAGCATGCAGGAAACAAATTGCAGTGTTTTGGTGATGCTCTCCATCAATTACAGATCCTCTATGAAAGTTTAAAAAAAAATGGTGATTTTTATTTTTAAAGGAAAGGTACAGACAAGAATGAAGACTAGTAACCAGGCAGGAAGAGAGAGGAGGAGGAGAAAGCATTTTATTTTCATTTTATTTCATTCCCTTTGGACATGGAACTTGAACCCAAGGGTATGTGACCTGCGCTCCTTCAGAGGTGATTGACCTAACTGCTACCCCAACAGGAGGGTGTCAAAATAGGTGGATTTAAAAAAAGTAATGTGCCTATTTTATGTCAGGTATTTTCCCCAAATGTTCTTTCATTTAAGAAAATGCTTTATTCTCCTGATTGATATAGGTCATAAACTTTTCTTGGGAAAGGATTTTATTTTGGTTATTCATATTTTAGTTTATGCATTTATTTACCCTGTAAATACTTCTTGAGCAACTACTATGTACCAGACACTATACTAGGTGCTTGGATTCATTGGGATAAAAAAATAGATTCATGGCTTCATGTCTTAGACTAGTGAGTCACACACTAAAAATACACAGATAAATATCAGATAGAAACTTGATGAGGACTATGAAGGAGATGTACAACGTGCTAGGGAATGGGGAATTTGACCTGTTCATAAAAGCCAAAGAAAACTTTCTTGTAAAATTTGATGCTTAAGCATAAATATGAAGCAGTTGCTTTTATTAAAAAAGAGCTTCAAGAAAATAGTATATGTCAAGCCTCTGTAATAGTGGACGGTCAAAGTGTGTGACCTGTATTAAAATGTTTGCTTAAGTTGCAGTGTGGTGAATAAGTTTGCCTGGAGTTGGTAGGAATACAAGTAAATTGGCTAGCAATTTTTAAAATTGGCAAGTTTGGATAGAGAAAGTAGAGATTGTGGAGAGAAGTATAATTTTGACAGAACTGGGGGATGGTTTGATACAGAGTTGAGGGAGAGAGGTTGGCAGGGTTGACATCTGGGTTTCAGACAATTCAGCTGAATTTCTGGTTCTTGATAGGGAACCATGGAAGGATCTAGACTAGGAATAATGGTGGATATGGAAAGCGTAAGAACATGAATTTGTTATGCTTGGATTCTTTGAGAATTCTAAGATAACAAGGCAAGTTGCTAGTTGTATGATCAAGTTTGAAGTCTGAAGAGACAGCATCTTGGACTAGAGATATAAATTTGTAAGTCATTTCTGTATGGATAGTAATGAAAAATACAGTAGAGATAAGCAAACTTGGGAAGAGAATACTGTAGAGTGGATTTAAATAAATGCTGTGCTTTCCTCTGGGGATGTACTTTTTAAACCTTGTCTAAGTACAGAATACATTGCTTTGATTCCTGATCTAGGTCTCTCAGGTTTTAGACAGTGTGCATAAATGTATGAATTGTACAGATATGACCCTAAAATTATGTCATGGAGATTAATCCTGCTGGGCTTGTTGAAAAGTTAAACAGAAAGACATGAAAAGGTATTTTAAAAATATTTAGGAAATACCAACTTTTAGCTGTTTTCTCTGGAAACAGATGATACACAGGGAGAGAAGAAGGTAAAACGCAGAGGCCTGCAGAGAAAATTAAATGCCTTGCTGGCAAACTATGATTGAAATGATCAAAAATGTCTTTTTAATATATAGTAGTCTTAAGATTTTTTTTTTCATGAAAACGTCTCTACTGGATTTTAGTGAGTTGAAGTGTTTGCTCTATTCTGTGTGTAGGTGTTAGTCTTCCTTCAAAATGAAAACTTTAATAGCCTTCACAGGTAGGAGGTTTGTGGCTCTTCCTTACTCCAAACTCAGTTCCCTGTGTCCTAGGATTTTTGCTCTTGCTTGATTTGTTAATTTTGAGTTGGGAAATTATCTTTTCAACACATTTTTTAAAATAATATATTATGTGGAAGACATTGTGCTGAATGTTTTTAATCTATATTATCTCACTTAAGAATAAACAGATGTTGGGAGAGTCAAAATGGTGACCTCGTAGGAATGAGATTCAGATCCTTCTCGCAAAACAGCTAGGAATTCACCTATTCTCCAGAAACAAGCACTGAGGAAAAGCAGGCACAGAGGACCTAGAGACACAGCAGCAATTATGACAACAAAGGGTAGGCAAAAATGTCAGGGTTCAGGGTGTGCCCTGGTGGTCCAATGGTCTAGTACACCTGGGAGCAGTCTCATGTACATCCCAAGGTCCAGGGTTCAAGACCGGGGGCCAGGGTGAACAATCAATGTGAACAGCTAACTAAAAATAAATAAATAAAAGCTTTTAAAAAACAAAAGCAAAAAGCACCAGGGTTCAGAGGTACCTGGCAGAATTTGGACTAGGTGAAACCATGGGAATAAATAGGCCTCTTGAAGAATCGCTCCATAAGCAGCTCTGGGAACCAGACCTGGGGAGATTTCCTTGTACCAAGGCTGAAGGGAGACCAGTGCCCCAGTGTTATGAGCTGGAGGCTGTGTGGTGAAATTACACTTGACATGCCATAACCGGAAGACAGCTAGTGAAATTCCTCACTCCCAACCCCTCCCATCCCCATATTGCCCCACTCACCAGATATCCTGCCTGTTGGATACCCTACCCACAGGATAGCCTGCCTCCAGGCTTAAAGGAAAAAGATAGTCTCCCAGCAGAGATGAACTCTCAATGCTCTCGACTAGCACTACTCTGTGGGTGGAGGAAGAACTGCAGCTATATTGCCAGTTGTGAGCCAATGACAAGGTGATTGTTACTGCTTGGACCTGGAACACTGGGGGAAGGCTCTGCATCACCAAAACAGACTCCAACAATAAACAACACCAGTGGTGATGCCATAAAACTCAAGAACTCTCAGTGTTCAAACCAAGATCCAGGTTTCTCTGGTGCAAGTCAGTATCTTATGCAATACCATCACTGCAGGGAAACCTAACCACAGAAATATAAATAGAATACCAAGCAGAACAGATACATAGAGAAATATACATTCAATGATGGATCCAATTAAATGGAACATTCTCAATGATAGATCATATGTTGGAACACAAAACATGTCTCAACAAATTCGCAAAAATTGTAATACTACTAAACATTTTCTCTGAACACAGTGGCTTAAAATTAGAAATCAACCACAAAAAGAAAGCTGGAAGACCCCAAATTAATTGAAGACTAGATAATATGCTTCTGAATGACTTGGGTGAAAGGAAATCAAAGAGGACCTTAAAAAATATTTAGAGACAAATGAGATTGAAGACATGCGCTACCAGAATCTATGGGATGCAGCGAAAGCAGTACTAAGAGGGAATTTTGTTGTATTTCAGGCCTATCTTAAGAAACAAGAAAAATCACAAATGAACAATCTAAACCTACAGTTAAACAACAAGATAAAGAACAACTAAAGGCAAAAATCAATAGAAGAAAGAAGTAGTCAAAATTCAAGTAGAAATAAATGAAATAGAAAGTAAAAAAGATAATCCAGAGAATCAATGAAATTAAAAGTTGGTACTTTGAAAAAATATACAAAATTGACATATTGTTAGCTAGTTTCTCAGAGAAAAAATTCTCATAAGTAGAATTAGAAATTAAGGGAGAAAAGTTACAACAGATGCCACACAAAAGCAAAACATTTTAAGAGCCTACTATGAAGAGCTCTGTGTCAGCAAAGCAGGCAAGCTTGAGGACATGGGCAGATTTCTAGAAAAATACACTCTACCAAGACTGAACCTGAAAGAACTAGAAAACCTGAACAGAACAATCACAATCCAAGAAATTACAGAATTAATCAAAGTCTCTATAAAATGAAAGCTCAGGACCAGATGCCTTTACTAATGTGTTTACCAAAACTTCAGAGAAGAATTCATCCCTATTCTTCTCAAACTCTTCTAAAACATTGAAGAACAAGTATCACTTCCAAACACTTTTTATGAGGCCAACATCACATAGATACCAAAAGCTAATAGAAACTCATCAAGAAAGAAAATTGCAGACCAATAACTCTAACAAACAAGATGCAAAAATTCTCAATAAAATATTAGGAAGCTTAATCCAACAATGTATCAAAAAGATTATCCATCATTATCAAGTGGGTTTATCCCAGAGATGCCATAATGGTTCAACATACATAAATCTATTCATTTAATATACCATATCAACAAGAGCAAGGAGTAAAACCACATGATCATATCCAAGTATTGTTCCATTCAATGGAATACTGTAAATAAAAAAAATGATTGATGAAGTATGAAATTTTTCCACGCAATAAATTATTATAAACTGTTTAAGGTGCACCCTGGTGGAGTAGCAGTTAGCTCAATCACCTCCAGTGGAGCACAGTCCTCATACCCCTGGATTCAAGTCCCAGATCTGGGGAGGGAGCAACCATTGTGAAAAACTAAATAAAAATAAATAAAATGCTTCCTCCTCCTTTCTCTTCTTGCTTGCTTGCCTCTTCACCTTCATTCCTGCTGGCACCTTTCCTTTAAATAAGTTTTTTTCCCCTGTTTCTATATAACAGCACACACATAACTTTTAAATATCAATTCCTCTTGAGCCAAAGGAAACACGTTTGAGGTTCTTGCCAAATGTTTTCTAGAACAACTGTCATTTTTTTATTTCTACCAAAAGTGTGCAATGGCATAGGTCTCATTGTACTTAAATTACTGTAAAATGCTTTTTCAAAATTAATCAGAGAAATAGTATTTTATTGTCATTTGTCTTTGCCTCATTTATATTATTAATGCCATTCAAGATTTTCAGTGATTGCAAACCACTCACATTTTTATTTGAATCATTTAATTTTAATTTAACTCTTCTATTTTTATAGTACTTAAAATTTTAACAACTTATAGAGCAGTTTTATATTTACAGAAAACTTGAGAATGCAGAGAATTGATTACTCTCTCCCTTGGGTTCCATTGTGCCCCTCTGAAGCTGACATTTAATTTCACTTATGTAATATTTGTCTCCTTTTTTTAGATATCAGTCTCTCAAAGGGAAGCAGAGATCATGAACTTTTCACTTCTAAGCTTCACTGTCTAGAATAGTGCCTGACATATAGCTACATTTGTTGAACGTATGAGCTAAGTGGTGGATATAGGAGATTTTCCAGTTACATATTTCTTGGTTTCCATATACTTTGGATCACTGGAGAAGGAAAATGGCTCTATGTCTTTAAAACAGGGATGCTAGGATCAACCTTACAGTGTTTGGGGAAAAGATTGAGGTAATGGAATAAAAGTGCTTAGGAAATTGTAGTACAAATAAAGCCCATCATTTCTATCTTAGGGGGAAAGGACTTCTTCCATTCCATTCTGATGGTATTAGTTTCACTTGAGATTTGACTATAAGAAACCTCAAGATTTCTAGAATTTTTAGAATGATTTGGGAAGAAGTTATCTCAGTAGAACTAGAGTTAGGACACATTTTGCAGAAAAGTAGGAAAATGTCTTACGAAGCATACAGTTGACTTTTTGGGGCTAATCCTGGGAGAAAGACTTATTCTGCATTCTTTAGAATGGAATCTACAAAGCCGAAAGGGAAGATAAATACAAACGTAGGGAGGCCCTGACCTCCTGACTAGACTTAGGGCCTGGTTCATCATCAACCAAGTCATGTATAGCATCCTCTCATACCTTCCCTCTCCCATGTGAACCCAAGTCCCCAAGCCAACGCCCTGAAGGACCACGGCCACGTGAGCACTGGAGTGCTTGAGAGGTGCTGTCTTGAGAGATGCTGTCTTACTCCATTAGCTGTAACCCTCAGCTCCTGTTATCTGTGAGTTAGAGAAGCAAACGATGGGATGAAAATGCCTGATCCACTCTTTCTGTTATCTTTATCCTTTGCTCTTCTGCTGAGAGGCTGTTTTGTCTCCAACACTATTTTGCACTGAGTACTTAATTTACTATTAAGCAAAGACCAGAAGGGAGAAACAGACTTTAGAGCCTTTAAAAATATTTAAGTGTCAAATGCTTTTTCTGAGGATAAAATCAATGACAGAATATTGCTTTTTATCCAAGAGTTCCTTGAAAATGAAAGCAATCCTAGAGTTTCTTGAAGATGAACAAAAGGTTGGTAGAACCTGAAGGGCATGGTGGTTGGGGAATATGGGTTGAATTGGGGTCCTCACTATAAAATAGATTGTAGCCTTGGAATTCACAATGAAGTCATAGCATGTCTTCTTCCCCTGTGTGTCATCCATGTTGCTCTGCAGTGGAGACAATCCTAACTATAATTTCAGACATATTTAAACACTTAAAAAAAACAGTTCTATTAAAACAACTATGAATATATTTGCTAATATACAGAGCCAAGTTTTAAAAGAAACCTAAGTAGGCATTAAAAAATTAAAAATAATGCATTTCATGGTAGCACAGTTCACAATAGCCAAGATGTGGAAACAACCTAAATGCCCATCAACAGATGACTGGATAAAGAAGCTGTGATATCTGTGGTATATGCAGCTACTTTAAAAAAACTGAAATTGTGCCATTTTGCCACAATCTGGATGGAATTGGAAGGGATCATGCTAAGTGAAATAGAAAGAAAAAGAGAAATATAAGATGGTTTCACTCATATGTAGAATATAATGAAATGAAACAAATAAATAGATAAACCCCTGCAAAAAGTCTCAGGACACAAGTTCAGGACTGCAAGTGGGGTTGAGGGGGAAGAATGCAAAGAGGGGGAAAAATGGTGGTAAAGACACTGGAACTCTGGTGGAGGGTGTGGCATGAAATATAGACTGAGATACAATGTCAATATTAAAAAATTAATGTAGCATTGTGGACAAAAGATTTAATAAATATTAGTAAAAAAGAATTACCTGCTTCCTCCATGCCCAGCCTTTTAAAAATTAAGTATTCTAAGAAAATATATATTGCTGGTATATAAGCATTAATTTATGCTTCTCTGTGCCCCCATACTTCTATGCTCCTTCCTCTTTACTCTTAAATAGAGTATTGTATTTAATTGCATATTTCCACATCCATTTCCCTCATTCCACTTGAGTTCATCTGAGGCAGATCACCCATCTTAGATTCATTAGTGTCTATGATTGTGCCTCAGGCAGAGTTTTTTTTTTTTTAAAAACTATTAGTTAAATCAATGAAACATAATTTTTGGCCCTTGATCTTTATTTGGTGCTCAACCTAATTAGGCCATTTTAAATTCATTACAAGCACTAACTCTTAATCAGATCAAAAGAGGCTTATACTCACTTTTAATGAAATTACAAATTAAAACCCTACCGAGACACTACTGTTTCATCTCTCATATGCTTCTGGTGATTGTATAAACTGCCATCACTTCTAGAGTAGTCATTTTGACACCATCTATACAAATTCCAAGTGAACATATTATTTGACTCAACAATTCCACTTCTAGCAATTGGTCTAACAAATATTCTCACAGGTGGCAATGATATGTATAAGAAGATTTACTTACTGATCATTGCTTGCTGTAGCAAAAGCCTGAAAATGACCTAAATGTCCACCAATAGGGGGACAGTGAAGTGAGAATGGCACATCTCTATAATAGATCATTTAATCCAGAGGGGGAAAAAAAGAACAAGGCAGGTCTGTATGTACTGATATGGGATGATATTGGTATTTTAAATTAAAAAAAAATTCAGGATAGTGTGCTGCTATGTATTATTTAAGTGATGACAAGACAGATATATTTGCATACATGTGCATAGTTATCTCTGAAAGAACTTAATCCTAGTAACTAGATCCTAGTAACGATGTTTGCCTCTGGTTCAGGGAACTGATTGAATAGGTAACCAGGGAACTATGGTTTTTGTCACTCACAACACAAAAAATCTTATTTGATCCAGTTGTTGAATCCTTTATCATTTTCCCGTTGCTTTTAGGATTAAGTCTAAAATTATTCTCAAAGCCAGCAAAGAGCTTCATGACAGGACCCTTACCTACCTTTCCTGTCTCATCTTCCCTCTCCCTCTTTGCTTGGTCTTCATTCAGTTCCTTAGATCATACTCTTTCCCATCCCAGGCTTTTTTAGATGCTGTTCCTCTGCCTGGAATGCTCCTCTCCTCCATCTTTTCCCACCCAATTCATAATGGCCCGTGAGGTATTAGGTTCAAGATCTACTTCATCAAAGTGGCCTTTGCCATTTCCCTTAATAGATGCTCCGGTGACATCCTGAACATCTCTTTCCACAGTAAACACTACAATTGCAAGTAGTAAGTTATTTGCTTGATGTCTGTTTTCCTTACTAAGCAGCAAGGTAATGTCACATGCCTAGCATAAATCAGGTGCTTATAAATATTTGTTGAAAGAAGATAAAAAGGATAGAAGGAATGAAGTTGGCAGGGAGGAAGCAGGGAAGGTGGCAAGAAGGGATAGAGGAAGTAAGGAAAAAAAGAAAGGGAGTAACTCCTAAGAGATAAAAATCTAACATAAAAAGTTATATATATGTTTGTTCTTAATTAGTCCTGATTTGTGGGCTTAGTATTCTCATATTTACTTGGAAATTTTGCTAGTTATGTTGCTTTATAATTTATAAAAATCAAGTATTTTGGTTTATTGTTTAGTGAAAAAAAGTTGTCATTTCTGATGGATTTTTGTTTTACTTTAGTTTAGAAATCATGTTATTCTGAATATTTCTTCTTTTACCACTGAGGGGCAGTAGCTTTTCAAACAGAAGGCAATCATTTCTATCTATTGTGAGTAGTAAGATGTTTTAATATACATGTTAGAACTTTAGGTTATATTAAATATTCAATTTTTATATCTGTGCTGCAGTGTTTAAATATGAATCAGATGACCATTTGGTTGCATTTAGAATGAGATGCCAATTTCTTTTTAAAAAAATTTTTATTGAAGGACCATTGCATCATAACATTATATGGATTTAAGGTGTGGATCATCATAAATCAACATCTGTGGCTAATACAGTAAGCTCACAATCAGCAGTTCACTTTTATCCATCATATAATTTTACTTGATTTGTCCATCCTTTTACCTTTCCTCTGGTCACCACTAATTTAATTTTACAGACCTAAGTCTATTCTTGCTTGATTTGGTTCATTTGTTTATTTGGCTTCTCTATATACCACATATGACTGATATTATACAATGCTGGTCTTTCTCCTTCTGACTAAGCACAATTCCTTTAAGTTTCATCCATATTGTTGCAAATGGCAGGATTCTTTCCTTCCTTCCTTTTTTTTAAAGGAAAGGTGCAGACAGGAATGAAGTCAAGTAGGCAGGAAAGCAGGCAGAGTGAGGAGGAAAGAAGCACTCTATTTATTTTTAGTTAGTTGTTCATCTTGGTTGTTCTCCCAGCCCCAGAACAAGAATCTGGGTCCTTGGAATGCATGTGGACAATGTCAGAGGTAGCAGACCTAACAGCTACTCCAGCAGACCATGTCAGGATTTCCTATTTTTTATTAGCTGAATAATAGTCCTAAATGAGCTGGATGCTGCCCACCCTTCTACTCCAGCCACCCTGGCCTCAAGCCATGGTCATCACCTCCAAAGCTTTGTGACTTGTCATCCCTTTCTGATATGTTCTCCTAATTCAGGTCACTGAAACTCAGAACAGGCTTTCCAGATCCTTCCATCTAAAGTAGCTCCACCCAGGAACTGAATAGGTTTTGTGAGACCTGAAGCTTACATCATTTGATGAAAAGAATAAATTATGAATATAAAATTAATACAATGAACACCTATTTAGAATAAGAAAATAAATGACAACAAAATATACAATAAAAAAAGTTGACACCAACCCTAACCATCAGAAAAGGAATATATATTTTTATTAATTAATTGCCTGACATAGAACTTTTTTATCCTAAGTTTTGGCTTTCTACTCTGATCACCTCTTCATATGATAATGATGATGTGAATGAATGTTAAATGATATTATTTTCTATTTGGTAAATGAAGAAAACTTAGTCTTTGGTATAGTACCATTGATTAGAATTTCCAGAAGGACTCTGAAACTTGAGCTTCATTAACTTCAAGGTCAATGCCTCTGTCTTTGCTCCCCAGTTGTTTTCACGTCACTCTAGTTTTTATTTTCCGTAGCGCTTGACACAATCAGTTACACACTTACCTGTTTACAGGCTGCCTTTCTGCACTGCTTGTAACCTGCATGGAACAGTGCCCTTTACCCTGAGGTTCAGCCTGTGTTACCAGGACCGCCCACGAGCTTGGCTTTAGAGAAGGTTCAATAATTTGCTGAGTGAATATATGTTAATGAGAGTTAATGTCAATTTCTAGAAAATTTGGAATTCATGAATGTTGATTTTTAATAGGAGGCATTTAATTTGAATTGATTTCATATACAGTATATGAGCACTAATTGTATGCTAATAGAATAATTTTCTAAAATGACCATTTTTGACTTACTTCAATGTGCTCCTTTCTTTGGTTAAAAGTTTTTAAATTGTTAAGCTACAGGTCCTTTGAGTTTGTATGAATTTCAGACCCTTGATATAGTAATTTTCACTTTTGCTTGTTCCATTAGCCCTCAAAAAATTTAGAAACAAAGCAGTTGACATCCTCACACATTTTCATGTTATTAATTTTCGACAGATCGTAAGTGTGGGTATTTGCAAAGGATGAAATTTCTAACAGTGTAAACTGACATTTTTAAAAGACAGCTGTATTAATTAAAAGCAAAAACCTAAATCATTTGTATTCCTGCCATAATCCCTTTTAAAAATACATTAATTAGCTCTTCTAGAAAGTGGAAAATATTATAGTGTTCATTTTTCTCTAAAATTTGTATTTTTATTCTATTCTTTCCCCTCCATGTCATATATTTTCATATGTGAAGATCTCTTATGAATAGACCTATCAAAATTTCTAACAATGAAAATATCTGTATATATTTAAATTCAAATTTAAAACAATTTTATAATCACAAGCTTCAAAGTTTAAAATTTTTCTTTTAAGTTATTAAAATTATTAATATACAGATATAAAAGCACAAATGTGTCACAAAGTCTTATTTGTAACTATGAATGTAAAATTTTACTAGAAATAGATTTCTTAATTATATGTATGGAAGATTTAAAAATAAGTTTGTGAATCCATGTTCGAATATTATTAATTGCTAGATGAGATATTTTAGCACCAATTCCATTGTTTTATGGATATAAGTTCTGAGAAAACTTATTTAACATAAATAAGCTGATAGGAAAGATGGGAAAGAAGAATAATATTTCGTTATGGCCTTGTCACTCAATTCTCCAAACTCCTTCCAAGTTTTACATCAGGAAGCATATAATGATATATCGTCAAGAATTATTATTAATGCATTATTATCTAATGGTCTGCTTCAATTATATTAATAGCAAAGATTTAGGAACTGCTTGTCTTACAAAAATTATTTATTTAAGTGAATTAAAGTCATTCTCTTTCTCAGCATCAGTATGTAAAAATCTCCCTGTGTTTGATACTTCACATGTTCTTACATCTGGGGCTATCTCAGATTTTACAACAGGGTGCCATAGAAAGATTTGAGATGACGGAAAGGAATGCTTTTTAAAAATTATTGATGGTGGGAGTGATTATTAAAGGAAACGTAGAGAAGAGAACCCACAAATCCTTGGTCAAGAGCTGATTATTTTGGTCAGATCGATGGCAAAGCCAAGCCGAGGAACTCAAATCGATTTCCTTTGTGTGTGTACCGAGAAAGAACATCTTGGAGTCACATAGCAGTTGAAAGACCATTCATTCTAAATCTATTTCAGAATCAGGTTCAGAGGTATCCTTTTCAATGGTCATATCACTGGCCCAGAAGAGACCTGGGCGTGGGACCAGGAGTCCCTGTTCACACACTTTTCATATCCTTTTCTTTAACAGCAGTTAGAGCTTTTCTTTAAAAATAATAAAATGTTCAATTTAAATTAGTTTGTAAAGCTCCATCAGTTTCCTTTGAGACCAAAATATAAATATTCTGTAGAGGGAAATAAGTGTTAGGCACTGGAATTATAACACACGAACATCTAAAATCTGCAATTTATTTTTTATTTTTTTAAAGGAATGGTACAGGCAGGAATGAAGGTAAGTAGGCCGGCAGGAAGAGAGAGGAGGAAGAAGCATTTTATTTTATTTTTATGTAGTTGTTCACATTGGTTGTTCCAGGATGTGAACCCCAGATCCTTGGGATGTATGCAGACTGCTCTCCTTCAGAGGCAGCTGACCTAACTGCTACTTCACCAGGGTGCACCTGCAATTTATTCTTGAGATTCTTGAGTTTCGCACTTGACAATTATGAGAATCAAGCATGACCAACACAAAATTTACAAGTAACTGGTAAGGTTATGATTATTTATAGTCCCATCCACCAAACAGAATAAGTAGGTAACATACTCTTTTATAAAACTAGATGGAAATTAAAATACAAATTTGGTCATTCAGTTTCATATCATTTAGTAAATATAGATTATGAGTCTATCATGTGTCAAGAATATACTGGCTACTAGAGATTATGAAGTTAATTCTAAATGAATTAGCCTACTGTAAGAAGGCATGTACATGGTGATCAAGAATGGCAGACACTGGGGTCACCTCTGGCCTCACTCTTACTCCATCCTTTTGATCTAGGTGGCTTTAAGCAAACCTCAGTTTCCTCTTCAGGAAAATGAAAATAATAATGTGTCACTCATAGTGTTATTATTATTTTTTAAAAGGCAAGTTGCAGTCAGGAATGAAGGTAAGTAGGCAGGCAGGCAGGAAGAGAGAGGAGGAAGAAGCATCTTTATTTTTTATTTCTTTGTTTAGTTGTTCAAACTGATTGTTCTCTCCAGACCCAGGACTCGAACCCAAGGGTTTATGGTTTGCTCCTTCGGAGCCACTGACCCAACCGCTGCTCCCCCAGAGCACACCCATAGTGTTACATACCCAAGGGGATAGCTATGTACTGAAAATATTCAGTACATGGTAGTTGTTATTATCGTTATTTTTATTCCTTTCTCCACCCCATCACCTGGCGTGGTATCTGCACATAGGGAGAAACACTCAATAAATGCTACTGAGTCAACAAATGAATGGGCAACTAACAAATAACTAATGTTTTTACTACTCCATCTGTAAACAAAGGGATTACATTGTGGGCAGAGCAGGCTACTCTTAAAAGTACAGTTTTGTTTGCAATACCTAGTCCATTCTAATGCTAAGTGTTTTTTAGTGTTTTATTCTCTCTTCTGTTCAGTGAAGCCCTTCGTCTCACTTCCATACAGCTTTCTGTGTATTCACACCATTTCCCATCCATTTGGTTTTGCAGAATCTGTGGGATGAGAATTATTGTGGGCCCTTTTTGAATTATACAAAAATACTTCCAGGAAATCCAAACATCTCCTCAAAACATACAGATCTGCGGGGAAGAACATTGCTCATCCCTGAGGAATCCCAGGTGGAAGTGGGAAAGCGATGACGCTGCGCAGACGATGGTCTGAAGGATCACTGAGGTTCTGCCGGCATTAGAGACTTTCCTTGTGCCAGTTTGTGATGGGGGCAGTTCTTCCCCTTTTCCAAGTGAATCATCCAAATTTTAGGGCTCCAGGGTCTTTCTTAGGAGCCTTGCTCTTTGCTTCCTATCCTTGCCTCTGTTTTCATGCTCCGATCCTTCACTGCAGGCACAACGCCTACAGTATGCTGTGGGGAGTGTTGGAAACTCGAGGAGAAATGATGTCTGGAAATAGGTGAGTAACTACAAAACCCACTGCTGGGGTCTCCCAGTCTGTCTACAGACATTGCTTAGGATTTGGCTGTTTTAACATATTCTTTACGTCGACCTGGATTCTATTTTTTGAACTTCATTGCTGAAGAAGAGATTGGCTTATTAAAAAGTGGGATCTTAAAGTCTAGGACCTAGAAAACATGCTTGTGAATTAATCCCTCTACCTTGTGCCCTTCATTCAGTACTGAGTGTGCTTAAGGAAATACATGTTAAAGTTTCTTTTAAAATAAAAACCCAATGCCCTTATTCCTAATTATGCTGCCTTTTACAAACACACACACACACACACACAAACACACACACACACACACACACACTGTTAAACCAATTTTAGGTTGTGTTAGCAGTTTAGATGATGCTGGCACCTCTTGTTTCTTAACCTGTTTGGAAACTGAAGTCCAGCTGCTTCTACACACAGCTCAGAAGAATTAGGAGTGTGTTTTGTTCTCTTTCCTAGCTGTGCTTTTCATTCTTGGCACGCCTACTCCTGCCTACAAATCCAAGGCTACAGTCTTTCTTTCTAAAACATATTTCTGCCTACAGTGTACCCACTGGTTAATTTACACAGCTCTGATTCATTTTGACAGTCATTCTTCCAACAGGTGAACACCTCCAGGCAGACACCTGGAGACACCTTTCTGTAATAATACACACGTTTCATAAGGGTGCTATGTATCACCCTCATTTTCTAGGCGCAAGATGTGGCAGATAGAATCCTGTTTCTTGTCTTACACCCTTTAGATATTTGTACTTCTTTTCATGTTTCTTTTTATGTGTCTTAGCCATCATTTTTCGTTTTTTATAAACTCCTCGATGTTCCTCCACACAGTTTATTGTCCCTGTCTCAGGGACAATACTAGCTCTTCTAGTTACTAATACAGTAATATGCTGTTCTTGTAATATATTAGACATAGATGATTTCTGTGGGACCATATAAAGGAAGTAAATAATGAACAGTGAAACCTGCAGAGAAAACTGTGGAAGTCACAGGAAGGAAACTTAACCAGGAAGGAGTAAGCTAGTAAAGGCTGGGTTTAGGGTGGGCTAAATTTAGATAGATGGACTGTCTTCCCTTTCTCTGTTGTTTCTGAAGCATCCCTTAGTCTCTCAGGAGCTCAGTATTCCCATATTTCTCAGTTTCCTCTGAGGAAGAAAGTCAACCATAGATGACAACTTTTGGGGTGTCAACCATGCTCACTGCATCTCAGGCCATCTTTTAACCTGACTCCCTCATTCACAGGGTGGTTACCTGGTGGCCTTTATTGTTTTAGATGATTCACCCCAGTCATGTTTGATTGGACCAGAAGAGAACATCTGATCCAAATTGCCAATAAGATTCTCTCTCTCTCTTTCTCTCTCTCTCTCTCTCTCTCTCTCTCTCTCTCTCTCTCTCTCTCTCTCTCTCTCTCTCTCTCTCTCTCTCACACACACACACACACACACACTCTTTGCTCTCTCAAAGGTAGGAATGAAGACAAACAGGCAGGCAGTCAGGAAGGAAGAAGAAACATTTAAAAATCTGGGGCCTTCATTTGGGTTGCTCCCCCTGACCTAGACTATGCACCTGGGTCCCTGTGCCTTATGTGGACTATGCTACAGCCTCAGACTTAACACCTGTGCCACTAGGGTGCACCCTACCCATCAGATTCTTCTTCCACAAATCCTGATTCATTTCAAAACTCAAGTTCAAGTCTGATTCAAACTTTCCTCTCAACTCTCAGCACATGTAAGACTTATGGTTCCAGAGACTTGTGTGTGTTTTTTGTGTTTGTGAATGTGAGTGATGGTGGGGGGAGGATGGGAGTGCCCTCTTCTCTCACAAGAATCCATCCTCTTCCATGAGGTATCCCTCTAGCATGGAGAGAGGGAGGGAGGAAATGGAAAAGATATCTCTCAAGGTGTTGCAGTCTGCACTTCTGGGGGAATTCAATGTCTCTAAGAGACAGAGATGGAGGCTCCTAAGGGACTGGAGCCCAGACAATACCAAAGGTAGTCTCAAGAGATCTGCTGACTCCAAGTTCAAAGCCTCTCAGCACATTTCCCTGTGGTCAGAGCCTCTTTGTCTAATGCCTCAAAGGTACTTGTCAAACTCACAGTCTCCATGGTCTCAACTTTAGGGCCTAGCAGGAGGTAAGTAGGCCCCTGATCCTTACTTCTAAAGAACTGGGAATTTTAGGGGGTGTTTTATGGCCTCTTTCCTTCTAATCACACCATCTACCTTTGGTCTTGACATTCATTCCCCACTGGCAGCTGGAGGTAGATCAGTAAGACCAGTGCTTATCAGTCATGCAACCAGGGCCTGAGTTATAATACCTTTTTCCCCCAAGACATCCACCAACTTGGAGTGGTTCTGCTGTGTCCCACCCCTCAGCATTGGAGAAGAGACCAATTTAGAGACCAGAACCTCTTATCAAACTATATCCCCCTAGGAAGAAAAGTCCTCTTCTTAGACCTTTTCGTGATAGAACCTGGCAAACCAGATCATTCTCTCCAGTCTTTGGGAATACAGATGCCTCAGTTAGCAACCAGTCTCCATTTAGCACTGAGGAGTTCATAACTTTTTCAAAGAGCACTAACTGCTGCAATCCCTGCATAGTTCTGGTCACATGAGGGGCAGGACCAGCTCTTAACCAGAAACTCATACTATCTTGTACTATATGTCAAGGCGTCTTTTACCTGCAACCCAGCTATTAATTCATCAAATAAGAGAATTGTATTTATATAGTTATAAGTTTTCCCAATGACCTGCATTTGGTCAGATTATTGTGTATGATTATTGTGTGTCCCAAAGGAATGATTCTTTCTGGTATTATTCAAATCCCACTGTGTTGTGCCTTCTGTGAGAGAGCTGAAAATTTCATGATTTTTCCTCCAGCAGAGTCGGCAGCTTCCATACAGGAATAGCGTGTGCGGTGGGGTTGCTGAAAGTTGGGGCTTTTCAGGAACATGTGGCAGAGAAGGAGAGAAATAGATGTTAAATGTTCTGGTGAGAAAGTGGTTAAAGTAATGAATCCGGAGGCCCAGGATGGAGAACACAAGCAGGTTCATTGGAATTACTCAGGGAGTCTTTCAAAGCATGGATGACTGCTTCCTTCCCCAGAGCATCTGAGGTCATGAATGAAGGAGGCTTAGTCATGCTGTGTCTCAAAAACTCTCCAGGTGATTTTAATATTTAGCTAAGGTTGCAGAACTCTGCTTTATATAAGGAAAAGAAATCAAGTTCGATAGGGGCTGATAGATTGAAAAGGGAATGAAAGGTCAAGGTATTGGAGATTTGGATTTATTAATTGACTTGAGACCTAGCTCAGAAGAGAGGCTGCTCTGAGTGCGGCATGTTAGGAATGAAGGTCATGAGTGTCAGGTGCGGCTGAGCATGAGCTCCCTGGAGTGACTGGGAGGGAGGTGAAGTGCCTGGTAAGCGAGGGCTGAAGGCAGGGTCACCTTCATGGGTAGTTGTAAATCTTTGAGATGATGGTTAGAGGCTGATATTGCCCATATGGAGATAGTCAAGTCCCTGCTGACTGTGGTGGAGGGCCATGGAGCAGAAACCGAAAAGAACAGGGATGGTAAGAGGTGGGCAGTTGGGTGACTAGAGCCTCAAAGGAGCAGCGGTGTTTCCTGGGGCTGGAGAGCGATGGTTGAAGTTGCAGTGGGAGGTTCAGAAGAGCTGTGACTACCTCCTGGTGCAGGGAGCTATTTTTGTTTTTTATATTTATTTTTTTCTTGTAGTAATTATTCTACCCATTAAAATAACTTGTTATGTATAAGTTCCCCATTCCTTAGATAAATGTCAGCACACCCTGCCCTCCATCAAATCACCAAGTGTTCTTCCCCATTGTCCAGTGGGCTCTCCCATCATTTGCCCCGCCTGACCCATTGCCTTTTGGTGACCTCAGTTCTGTTGCAAATGTTTCAGGGTTGGTTATGTTTCATCTGCTCTTTGTTTTGTCTGTTCACATTCAACCTATGTGTGAGGTCATCTGGTCTGTCTTTCTTCTTTTGACTTGTTTCACTTAGCATAATGCCCTTTAGTTCCATCCATGTTGAGTCAAGTGACAGGGTTTCATCTTTTCTAAGAGCTGTGTAGTATTCCATTGTATACAGGTACCACATCTTCTTTATCCATTCATCTGTTGGGCACTTAGCTATTGTGAATAGGGCCACAATAAACATGGGAATATATACATCTCTGCGGATGGGTGCTTTTGTATTTTGGGGTAAACACCCACAAGTGGAATGACAGGATCATATGGGATTTCCATCCTCAATTTTTTGAGGAATCTCTAAACTATTTTACACAGGGTTTCAATGAAGGGAGTTTTAAAGAAGGTTGGGAAATGAGCAGTCTGCCATCAGACAGCTATAACAGAAGTGACGTGCTGGGAGAGAGCCTGATTCTTCAATATTTTTGAGATTTAGAGCTCCAGATGGCAGAGGATATTTGTGTGCAATTTTCAGAATAGAGTGGAGGGGGATGTTTAGGGTCCCTGACTTAACCTATGTCACATACGGGTTACACATTGGTTAAAGTTAGGCTCATTTTCAGTTCATTCCAGCACTGAGCAGGGGGTGGATTGAGTTTGAATGTCTTTGCACAGAGCCTTCTGTCCCCAGTTTACCCAGTAAGCCCACCTTTGGGCTTACAACTGAGCTGCCCAAACATTTATATTAACTACTTGGCCCAAGACTTGTTTTTGTAATTGTTTTTAATTATGCAAAATTTCAGAATCAGAGGTACAGAGAAAAGTATAATGGATCCTCATATGCTCTTCTGTTTCCCCATATCATGTAGACCTGAAGGCTTTTGATGTTGAGATGCCTGGGGAGGTAAAAAAATAAAAGTACAACCCCTTTCCTTACAAAAAGGCTTTTCCCCTGCTCCACTCTCAGCCCACCCTGACTTATCAGTTGCTCTTTGTGACTCTATAGAAATGTCATTTTAAACTCACTTTTCCACATAATCATTCAATGCCTATTAGCTGAACCCCTGCTTGCACCAACCCCCCTCACAGGCACTGGGGTTGCAGCAGTGAGCAAACAAGGTCCTGCAGTTGTTGATTCACAATGATGCGCTTCTTCAAATGATACAATATTGTGATGTAGTGCTCCTTCAATAAAATGAAAAAGCAAGGTCCCTGCCCTCCTCATGGGACTTCCAGTACAGGGAAGACAGAGACAAACAAACAAGCAAACAGGTCATATGAAGGCTATGAGAAATCACAATAAAGCTCTTTGTCTACCAGGGTTTTGTGGGTGGGAGGATGGGGTGAGTAGAGCACAACAGGGGTCTTCCTGAAGGTATCCTTTGATCGGACACATGATTGACAAGCAAGTACCATTGTATGAAGTTCTGGAGGGAGCCACACTCCAGGCAGAGTGAAGCCTAGTGCAAAGGACCTGTGTGAAGAACAGAAAGAGGTGAGTAAGGTGGAGACATTTCTTAGAGCACCTCAGTCTTCCCTAAGTCTGTGCACTGTTTGTGATCTCTTTTCTGCACTGAACTTCTTTAGCAAACACTTGTCTTTCTCCTTCCTGGTTCAGGGGCTGTTTGAAGACAGGGTAATGTCATCTTCATCTTCATATCTCCTAACCCTTAGCCTAGTATTGCTCATAGAAGGTGTTCAAAAAAAAAATATTTGACTGGCCAGGTATCCCAGCTCTGAGCTCCCAGCGTGGCCCCAGGTGGAGATTGCAACAGACCTCACCAAAACGCCATCTCAAATGGAACCACCATGGAAGCCATGATGTTCACGTTTCATAATTTGCTGGGAATAAAGGCTACGTAACAGAGGACAACCTGAGGGTACTCATGGAAAAGGCGTTCCCTGGATTTTTGGAAAATCAAAGAGACCTGTTGGCTGTGGACAAAATAATGACGGACCTGGGACCAGAGCCGAGATGGCAGAGTGGACTTCCAGAGCTCCTTTTCACTAATTGCTGGCCTCACCATCATGTGTAATGACTATCTGTGGTACACATGAAGTGGGAAGGAAAGAAGTAGACAGTGCTCAGTAGAGTCCCCCAAAGTGTCCCTTAAAGGACATGCCCCACAGCTTCCCATTGTGTAAGGGTTCCGTGAGCAGATGGGCACCCTGCAGAAACATACAAACACAATCCAACCCCCATTTGACCAGAAAAGAAAGTCAATTAAAGTCAGATAAAAGGCTTTTGATTTTTATATTGCTTGCCTCTTCTTGCCCTTAATAAATAAATTCCTTTAAAAAAAAAAAAGAAATATTGGAAGCATAAATGTGTACATCTAGGAATAAAGAAGATGATAATCTGGACACCTGGGTTCTTGACGCAAATTTGGAAGAAATAAGCAAATCACAATTTCAACTTCTGCATTTTTCTTCACATATTTGAGAGAGGACAATGAAGTATTTCTGCAGCTCTTTGCTTCCTTCTTTCTAGCTGGAATCTCCCATCCACTTTTTTATTCATCAAATATTAATTGAGTTCTTTCTACATTTCAGGCACTTGGACATGGAAATGAGCAAAGTCAAGTCCTTATACTTAAGAAGTGTATATTCTCGTTTGTGAAGAGATGATAACAAATAGTTTGTGAAAAGTTGTATGGCAAATGGTGACAATTACTATGGCAAACAACAGCAGAGTGAGGGGAACAGAGAGTGTAGAGGAGTATGTTATATTCCATAGGGTGGTGAGGGAAAAT
This sequence comes from Solenodon paradoxus, assembly GCA_004363575.1. Lineage (NCBI taxonomy): Eukaryota > Metazoa > Chordata > Mammalia > Eulipotyphla > Solenodontidae > Solenodon > Solenodon paradoxus. Next base: position 570,152 of record RJWH01000443.1, read on the forward strand.
GAATTATTTTAGGTTTTCTGGGACTCAGATGCCAAAAAGGATATATAGATGCAAGAGTTGGGTGAGAGGTGGAGCAGAATGATTTTGGAAGGTAGAGAGGTTTCAGGAGTGAGCAGGAAGAACCTCAGACTGCAGTGCAGGTCTGACACTGTAGAGAAGAGGAAGCAATGGGACTGGGCAGAGGTAGAAGCTGAATTGAGATACAGATGTAAAAATGCCTCGGTGGCCAGCTTACCAGGTGGCGAGTTCTGGGGAGAACATTGCTTGTTAAAAGTGGTCTTTTTTCAACCACAAATGCCAGCTTTTTTTTTTTTAACCCTTGTTTTGCTCGGGCACTGGGTGCAGGCTAGCCAAGCAAAGGTGTGACCCTGAACAAAAAGACCCTCTGCAGCTTTGACCTTGAAGGAACTGTCCCTCCTTATAAAGGGGCAGCCAGGTAATAGAACTCTGTGTCTAGACAGGAAGCAATTGGAAGGTCTTGTACTGATGAGTGACATGATCTACTTAGTTTTTAAAGGAATCAACCAGGACATTCTATGGGGAGTACATCAGAAGGAGGCAAAGGAGGAAACAGGCAGACTAGTAGAGAAATGCGTGATAGTCTAGGTGAGAGATGATGGTGGTTTGGTCCAGGGAGAAAATGGTAGGGAGGAAGTAGAAAATGGTCATTTTTTTTTAATATATTTTGAAGGGAGATCTGACCATCTTTGTCAATGAATTGAAAGCGGGTATGAGAGACAGAGAGGAGTCAAGGATGATTCCAAGATTTTAGTTTGAGCAATAGGGAAGATTGCAGCTGCCATTTTCTAAGATGGAAATACTGTGGGAAGGGCAAGACTAGGTGAACAAGGGAAGATCAGGACCTTGTTTTCAGTCACGCTGGGATGTCCCTAGGGTCTGGAAGGCTCTAGGAAATATTTTTATGGGACACCTGTCTGTAAACAATATGATTTCAAAATGTATTTGATTTTTCAAAAGTTTGGTTTCAAGTGTTTTTAATGATGCCTGGGTTCATGTGAGGTGTAGTGATCTGTCAATGGAGATTTAGGATAATGGGTTGAGAGAGGTACTGATGTATTTTTTTGTTATTCAGCTAGTGCATGTGAAGATTCCCATGATATTCACACACTAGCTCTCACAGGAAACATCTCTTCTTGTTCCTTATTGTCAAATATGCTACTTTCATATCTTACACCTAGATAGCAATGCTATTAAAATTCACAATGCCATGATTTGGAAATGATTTGTGCTAAAACAATATAGGTTTATTTCTGCAGCTCCCTAAGAGCATTTATTTAATACTGATGACATCAGTACTCCTGATGCTACATCAGCCACTGTGAGGTAAACACCAGCTTCCAGCGACTCACAGAGGTGGCGGCTGTGCTTTATAGAGGCTGTCCCAGGATATGTGGGAATGTGTGAATATAGTTCCTTTTATGAAAAATTTCATCTTCCATTTACCTTGGGAAATTTTATAGTGTAAATCTTCCAACCGTGCCACTAGGCCATAAACAGGACCTTCCTAGAGCATGATCTCTTTCAATGTTGACTGCTTTCCTGCCTTACACACACCTCCGTCAACAGGCAGAGCTAGAAGAGAGCCCCCATTCATTCGAGAAATACTCATCTGCTGTCTGGCATGGTTTAAGAGCAACCCGGAAGACCAGAACAGCACCGTATCCACGAGACCACAGGCTATTCATCAAAATAGACTGTTGACATTGTGGACCAATGTCTGGAAGTCCCTCAGAGAAAAAGGCGGGGCCACCTCTGAAGGAGGACCACCACGTGCAGCAGAGCCTGGGGAAGGAGGGCTGGCACCGGGTGGCAGTGGTGCCAGAGATGAGGCTAGGCAGCAGCAGTGTCCACGAAAGGTGCCCAAGGTAAAGAACACTCATTGACACCATTGCTGCTGTGGATTTTGGGTAGAGCTGAGGTCACAACAGAGGTGAGAGCAAATACAGGGCCTCTGAATCTACCAGGCCTCCCTGAGGCATTTGGTTGATGGCAGTAACAAGGTGGAGATGAGGGACTGTGGAATGGGGTATAGAGGATCATTGGGCCCCCAGAAAGGATAAAACCAGGACCAGGTCCCCCATCCTGGGTGGCACTGCTGTTCCCCAACCAGTCCTAGACACTAGAGAAGGACTGAGAGCATTTTGAAGAAGTCTTCTCTGCTGACCAGGCCTCACGTGGGACCAGGTCCAGATTTGGGGCTCTCTAGGTAGATGACCACAGGGAGGGGTGCAGGGCCCCAGGCCAAGGGCCCAGGACAGGGACTGACTTAGGTATAAAGGTCAGATGTCAAGTACATATTCTTGGGAGCAGTCTTGGCTGGAGATATCTCCAGTTCATTCAACTCCTGAGAATAACTTCATGGAAGAAATCTCCCCAAATCAACCACCTTATTATCAAATACCAGCAGGTGATTCTCTCCCTTCCTGCGTAGATGAAGAGCTCTAAGCAAGAGTTACCCATTTGATAATTTCTAGATCTTCTAGAGCTTATCAAGCCTATAAGAACTCTGAGTCCTGAAGATGAAAACAATTTACAGTATGAAAAAACACAGACCCAAATCTCCTAGGAAGCAATATCCGTGGGGAGGAATGACATTTTCACTTTTCAGTGCCGGGCTGAGTGTGGGCTAATAACATTATCGTGTCCTCTGAACAGTGTTATTTGTTCTAGTCTGCTGTCCGTTTAGCCAGGGAAATCCTTAACAATTAAGTCTGCTAGAACCACACTACCAAGTGACACTTAGTAAATATTTGTTGACAATGATGAGGCTATTGCTTATCTACCATTAAATTGAAACCTAGAAGTATGCAGTTTTTCAGTAAGGCCATAGAGATTTCTCATCTCTATGAGAAAATTGAAGGTCAGAGAAGGAAGGTGATTTATCTAATGCTACACAGTGAAGAAGGTCTAGAAACTAGTACTTGCACCCCAAAATCCAGACTCTAAATTTATTCATTGCTTTTTCTAGTACGTTGCACTAGTGATGTTGAGAAATAGTTAAATTCCACTAAGCTAATTCATAACTAGGACATTAACCTTCCCAAGGAACAGTGAAATCTCATTAAGTCGAAATAATTGGAAGGATGACCAGAATGAATTGGGGGAAAAGTCTAAACTATTTAAAAAAAAAAGTTTAGCTTTTCCCTTTCATGGCCATGTGGTAAATTGGAACAAATAGCCACAAAATGGGGCCAAACAGAGGTCTTACTGAACCTGCTGGAAGGAACGAATAAGAGTAATATATAAATGGTAACTTAATAGTTTGCGTACAAGTGACATTTTAAGCATTTGGGAAAATAAAAATTTTGATAAAAGTAGGTTAAATGTTTTCCTTAAAAATTCACTTCATGTAAAAATTTAGACAAGGAACTTTCACAGATCGTCAGCCAGAGAATGTGTTAATTTATCGTGCATTTTAATGGCATATAAATTGACCTGTTTTGTTTTGCTCTACTCAAATTGTGTGGCATTATTTCTGTAGCTCACAGTATTGCCATTGACATCTGTCTCTCTCACTTTCCAGTCCCTTAATTTTTCATCTACCCAATGCCAAAAAAATGCCTCCCACTGCTTGAAAACTAGAAACATTTTCTGGCTCTTCCATTCCCTCACTACACTCCCACCAATTTTTGACAAATAACCCTACCCTTTCTGTCACCATCTGTGAGAAGTCTTTGTATTTGGTTGCCTTTCATTCATTTCCTGTTCAAACACTAAACATTCATTTTTTCCTAAAGGCGTTTCCAAAATATTGGGCTGTGTTAATTCTCTTGTTTCCCATCCTATAGGTATCCTATCCCTGAAGTCGTTCACTGGGCTTGTCTCATCAAGTGGACTCCTTTCTTCCTGGTTGTGTAAGAATCAATGTCATTTACCTGGGAGGTAATACATGGAAGTTTCCAGACTGATCAAGGGGGTGTTATTGACTAAGAAGTTGCCTATTTGGGAAAACAGTCTGTGTAATGCTCTCAGTCAGCCAATGTTCTCTAAGCCAAAACGATGACAATCTCTGGGAGAAATGGGGATCTATTTGGAGACATTATAAGGTCTTTCGTGCTAAGTTGTCCTGGATGTGAGTCACAGATCCAGGTATCTTAGGCAAAAACCGATTAAAACAAACAAACAAACAAGCACTAAAAAAGAAGGCTCCTGGCAGTTTTGCCATTTAATGTGACAATTTGACGCAATGAAAGTTCAGAGCCGAGAGGCTCTCAGGTATTCTCTGCTGATGATCTGCTGCCCCCCTCTGGAGACCCTGGGGAACTGTACCTTTTCATCCGGGCCTTTTGTTTTGTTTTTTGCTCGGGTTCTGTTTCATTTGGGCTTGGCTCGCTTACTCAAATGTGCTGCAGTGTTAGGTCATGAACTTCTAAAAGTTTATTCTGTGAATACATGGATTTTAAGCAATGCAAGGATCTTTACTGCATTTACTGGCTGGAGGACGAATTCCCTGGTTTTGCGAAACATCTGTTTCCATTCTCCTACCGAGCATTTTCTTGGCAGTCTTGGATTAGCAAGAAGTCCTTCCTGATTTGGCATCCTGCCTCAGTAATCTTATCCTTAAAAGGAAGAGTTTTAACTCTTGATCTGTCAGTTCTGGCTCTGACTCCATGAAAATACCTGTAGGAGTGGGAAATGACGACTTCAACAGAAGCTCGTAGGTATTAAATGAACCTTCCTTTTTAATGAACAAGATTCCTGGAAATAAAGGCCACTTGGTGGGAAAGGGACTGCGTTTCAAATAATTTTTCAAAATAAATGTGCCACTGGGAGGCAGTGTTGACATACAGTTTAATGCAAGAACAGTCACTATTTTCTTTTGAAGAAAATATTTAAACAATCAAATGATGTTAAAGATTAAAGGTCACAATATTTTGTGTGGCAATAAACTTCTGAAGAGACTATTAAAGGAGTAGGCAACTTACACAGTTATAGAACAGTAAGTCGAATAAAATTTTCTATCATCTGTAAATGAAATTATTAAATCTTGCACCTGATTCATGAGAAATGGTAGATAATAATTTTGTTAAAAAGCAAAAGGTGGTGTTCACTGTCCTCTTAATTTAACTGCAGCATACATAACTCGTGTTGAGCTGGTTTGATTCTCTTTCAATGCATTGGGGGAATGTGGGATAGATCACTAATATTCTTAGCAAGAAAACTCCGAAAATTTTTCTTTAAATGTTATTACTTTCGCTTTTAAAACTCCATCACCACTGTGAAGGAGACAGTGGTTTCATTTTTTAATAGATTTGTAAACTGAGGTATAGAAATTTCATGCAAGACTTAGCAAATTAAAGAACAGAAATAAGAAATTCAACTAAGTTAATTTCCTTACTCTTAGTAGCTGAAAACTAACTTTTGAAACAGCCAAACCAATCCAAGAATGCTAAGAAAGCAGGATGAACACTTTTCTAATACATTTATTCTTGCATCTTCAAGTTTGAGTTCTCATAAGAGAACAGATA